>CABFOQ010019132.1:30108-53052 GCA_900660455.1 Gephyroberyx darwinii
ATGAACAAGGTGACAACAGATGATCCACAGTACTTGGAGAGGAACACTGGGAACTTTAAGGGTAACCAGCAGAGCTTCATAGCCAACATTGACATTGCGAAGAAACGCTTCAACCAAACTGGAGGTCAGTTGATGTTTCACTTTTTACTGCTAAGATGTTTTTATTCATCCTGGTTTGTTGTAAAGTAGCAGAGAGATGAAGCTTCCATCACACACACACACACACACACAAACTCAATCGCACTCAAACACACACACACACACTCAATCACACACAGTCACACACACACTGAATCTCACACTTTCAATCACACAGTCTCTCTCTCTCACACACACACACTTAACCACACACACACACAGTCAACCACACACACTCAATCACACACACACTCACACTCACACACACACACACACACACACACACACACACACACACACACACACACACACACACACACACACACACACACACACACACACACATAACTTTTGCATTCCGTTCCATCCTGACTGTCATTGGTCAACTAGCACGCCCATCATAGGTTCCCGACGTGAAGTGTTTTCTGATTGGATAGAGCAGCACTGACGGTACTTCCCCAAACGCCATTGGCTGGAAAACTAGGTTAGTGGTCCGACAGGCATGACGGGGAAGAGAAACTGGGTCACCGATTGAGAATCGTTTATGTCACAGTTCTGAGGGTTGCTATTACATTTTACGCAGCGACTTTCAATGGATAGACCTACTGCATTGGATCTAATGTAAGTACAAAACGAAAACAAGTCTACTATTTATCGATAATGCACCTTGTCGGGTTTGTGGGGCTTTATCCATGATGGTGAGCGTCGATGTTTTCCCTGCGCTGTGGTCATGTCAGTGTGGTTTTCTAGAGCAGGAGGAGGGACGTTAGCTCGCTGGCCAAGTCCATTTTTCTTGACAGTTAGCACACCTTAGCTAGCAACTGTATGCTAATATTAGCCAACGGGGCTAAATGTTGTCAGTGTGTGAAAACCGCCCACATTCTGACAGGCGAGCTTTGACTTTGACGGGAATTAGCGGGGCTCAAGGGAAGCCCCTGTACACACGCAAGTCCTGGTCGGCTGTCTTGTTTATCGTTGTCTATCGTAACTTAAGTGCGAAGAAGTCAACAAGGCTAACCAATGCTAGGAAGCTAGCGACGTTAACAGGCCTTGGTGTCCGGCACGCGATTTCTTCGACAGCATCCATCCTCCAGGATCAACTTAAAAGCTTTTAGTATAACACAGAATGTTAGTTGGTTGGTTGCAGAAGTAACTCATATGAATGTCATGATGTTTACGAGACAATTTGGCTCATGTTTAGTTATGATATCTTATGACACAACGTTGGCATCGGCTGTGTCAACCTCTCTGTTTCTGGAGTCTCCCCCACTCTCCGCAGTGATTGCCAAAAGATGATCATTATGTGCTATTGGGCTTTGGTGCTTGCCATCACCGTGCGTCATTCACAGACAGTGTCCTTGTATCGTGTAATTTACAGAAGTGGTTCCCATAATGGGGTCCAGAGACCACAAGGGCTCCCTGAGGCGGTTCCAGGGGACCTCAGCAAGATGAAGACTAGTTCAATTTCACTCTGTAGAAATTCGCACAATGAGTGAATGTCTATGGATATCTGTACTAGTCATGGGCTTCCATCTCCCTCTACCTATAGCACCCAACATCAAAAAGCCTCTCAGATGGGGTTTCCGAGGATGAAGTCTTATCACATGGGGGGTATGTGTGGTGTCATGCAGATCTATTTTGGGGCCCTTGATTTGTTTTAGATTTGTAGCCCTTGGTTTACAATTTCATGCTTATTTTGAACGATTTTTGTTGCCATTTTATTGCTAGATTGTTACACGTATAACAAGCACTGTGATTCTCTGGGTTTTTGAAGTCATGACAGACATCATTTTCTTTAGACATCACCCAATCATGTAATTTCTCTTTTTTTTTAATTCTTAATTAGCTGCCTCTACAGTAGTGTGATCAGTAGTGTAGTGTTAACCTCACTTCACATCAGACATCCTCATTGAACTTAAGACTTTGACTGACTGTTATTTGTTGTTAGTCGGGTAGCCCCGTGCTATTAGCACTTATCAGTATTGATTAGTTCTCAGTTTGCCACAAAGGCGTTTGTGATAAGAGCAATTTGTTGGGTATACAACTGGGTTGTGATAACCTGAAGGTATAGTTTCTTTGGCTGTTGTTGACCATCTTGTTTGTCAGGGAGATGAGATTCAAAACCAGGTCTCAACAAGGAAACAGTGAAACCTTGGGTAAAGAGATGGTCAAAATAAAAGTGAGACTCTGGAAGAAACATTGAGTGCTGGGAGGTAAAAAAAAATTTAAGATCTATTCTATTCTCATAGTCTCATAGTCTACTTATAGACCTCCCGACGACTAATTGTGTAAACATATAATTGTTCCCAATCGCTAAATTGTACAATGTAATCAACCCCAATTGTCCGATTTACAAAACATAGTCAGTGCTAACCCAGTTTTATGCTTACCGTTATCACGTTGTCATCTTCATGCCAGGGGACAGAAAAAGAGACCAAGCTTGGCAGTGCAAAACATGTCCTAATAAAAAATATTGTGGAGGTGCTAAGTGCCTCGGAGAGAGGGGCTAGCAGAGGTGCCAATAATAAATAATCACAACCAAGGAGCTTTGCTAAGGTTTGGTTCATGCTTGCCGCTGTAGGAAAATTCATTTTGAAAGTTGCCAGGCCAATACAAGCCTAGTAATGTTGTCTTTGTGTTCATTGTGTTTACCCTGCCTATTATTACAAAGGCTCTGTCAGCCACACCTTGGTACAGTCAACACCACATCCCTGTCAACAGTATATTTTCTTACTATGGTAAAATTACAATTTATACAAAATTGTCAACATTTACAGCCTGTGTATTTTTCAACCCAGTTGCTATAGTGATTTATAATAATGGCCCCTAATAATCGCCAGGGACACCAATATTTCCAGACTGGAAAAAATCTAATAAACTTTTCCACCTTTCCCCAACATTGCGACTCGCTGCCTCCATGGAAATTGCCAAGAAATTGTGATACTAGACCTAACAAGTCTGGCAGATCAATTTACCTGGACTAAACACACACGGTCTCTGCTGTGTGAATTAGAGCCCCAGTGACTTTTGCTGGAGGTCGTTGGAGTGTGAGGTTCTATGGAGTGTGAGGTTCTATGGAGTGTGAGGTTCTATAGAGTGTGAGGTTCTATAGAGTGTGAGGTTCTATAGAGTGTGAGGTTCTATTGAATGTGAGGTTCTATTGGGGGGAAAAGTGGTATTCATTCTTCTGATGTCAGTGGAGGCACAGGAATTCAGAAGGGGTGCTGCGCCCTCGCTACAAAAGTCTTGGGGAAACCCTGGTATCCTGGTTGTCTAATGTTATGAGCACCACTGCTGACACTGTGCTAAGGTAACAGATTCAACTGTGAAGATGTTTTATTTTCATACATTCGAGCATGCTTCATGTACTGCTGTAGTAGCCAAGTCGATCTTGCACAGTGTGCATGTTACTACATTATTGGGCATTTCCTTGAAGAGTTCCCATACTTCTCAGTACATTCATCTTTTTGTTTTGAAAGCTTGAGTCTCTTTGTAGACAAATCACCAACAGGAAATACTAATCGATAATTGTTTGTTGTCGACAATGTTGAGTTCAGCTCGATCTGACTTGGTGGAATATAGTTTTCAACAATACAGGCTGATAAGGATAAATACTATAGGTCATAGTTATTTTTGCTTAAAACCTCCTGCAGTGTTTCCCATCGATAGGTTCATCTGTGGCGCACTACCACAATATCTGCATGGCTACCTCAAAAAAAAACGTTGGTCAATGTATAGAAATTGATCTAAATGGATCCCTAGCGCATCATGTTATGTTCTGTCACACCAAAGACTAATCCCACTCAGCTGTTGCTTGTAAACACACCACACACCTTTTTTCCTCATTCACTTGTGTGAGACAGATATCAGCTGATAGATGGATAAGAGGGCTGTCTGACTTCAAAAAAAGCTGTCTGACAAAAACCTGATAGACTCTACAATAAAAGGTAATTGCTAACTTTTTCTCCATTATTGAACTTGGGATGTTACTGTAAATATTGATTTTTTTTTTTTTTTTGCGGGAATTTCTCCAAGGAGTCCGACAAACAGCTAAGTAAGAGCTATGGCTGTAGACCAGCAGCTAGCCAACAGAGACTAATCTCACTCAGCTGTTGCTTGTAAACACACTGCACCACACGCCTTTTTTCCTCATTCCACTTGTGTGAAACAGACATGATGTTCAGGACAAGGTTGTAGTCTAACCTCAAAAAAACTGTTATTGACTCAACAAAGGAAGGTAATTGTTAACTTTTTATTTTTCCAATATTGAACTTGGGATGTTACCTCCTGCAAAGCAACATTACCCCAGCTGCTAGCGGAGTCTACATATTCAACAAGTCATGTAGTCATACATCAAGTGGAAAATAAATGTTCTCCTGTGCATTGAACGATGAGCATATTTTACAAGGAGCGGAGCGAGCAAGAGACAATTACAAAAAACAGAAGTAATACAAACGTGATATATAATACAACGTCGACGCACAGCCTCACAAACGATTAGTTGACTATTTTGGCACTGACTAGCTCTTTTAGCGATGGACTGATTGGCTGACCTTATTAACTCATTCACAGACTGACTGGTTGGCTGACTGTTGACTGTCAGCGTGGGAGCATTTGTGCTTTGGATTGGGCGGGTGGCTGACAAACTTGCTGACTGGCCGGTTCATTGATTGACTCACCTTCTGACAAACTATATCAGGCAGACAGGCTTGCTCTTGGCTGCGTACTGGCTCACCGAGCGGGTGTGGGATAGAGAAGTGAAGCTGAATGGCTTGCTGACTCACTGACAAAGTAGAAGTAGGTGGTGGATGGAAATGAGGCTGGCTGGTTTGAGACCATAGAGCCTGGCTGACCCAGTTTCCACTCCAGCACCACTTCCTTTCAGTGTTCAATCATGACACAGTGGTTTTCCCCTTCTAGCCCAGAGCTTTGTCCCAGTAAAATAGCTTGCTGAGCCTGTCCTGACCTAGTACTCAGCCTACTACTTACACAATGGTTCTTGAGTTTCGCATTTTGCATCACTGCTGTCCAGTCCCTCCCATGTGGGGTTCCCTGCAGATTCAACTTGTAGGTTTCAAAATGGGTTTCAAGCATCCAATCAGCCTTGATTATTATTCTTTCCCCCATAAAGCTTGTTGTGCAATCTTACAGTCTTCCCCGAGTCTTACTCATATTTTCCCTCATTGATTGGGTGGCTTGCTGCTTGGCCAACTTGTCACTTATTCAGTAGTTCTAAAGCAACCAGTAGAAAGAGGCTAACAGGATGTTCATAGTGCAATGTGTGGAGTGGAATAATGCTTTGTTTTCTGGACATGTATATGTACTATGCTGTGCCCACTCAGCCATTCCCTTTTACCTGGTTAAATAAAGACCAGAAAACTGTTGATTATATTGTTTGGACATGAATGTGGTTTCTTCTGGCACAAATTAAGCCAAGGCCTCTGAATGAGGACTGGCAAGGTACGATATGTCCTGAAATAGAAGTGTTTCTATTTTATATGGGCAGTTGAGTCAACCATTGTAGTCAACAGTAAGCACAATCAACACTTCTGTCCTTTTTGGTTGTTATACAACAAAATACGTTTAATTTCTTAATGTTACTAACTGTTGAAGTTGCAGACAATGTAAAATGTAGTGTAGGGGCTGGTATAGGCTGCCAATCTTCTTAGTGATGGTCTCATTTGTTTACGGTAACTATACAAAGTCTCAAAATGACACGCAGCACCGTTTTTAATTAAATCACAGAAGAGAGTCTCAGCCAACCTCCCTGTTTCTATCTTACTGTGGAATGAGGACTGTGTTTGAATGTGACAATTCATCTGGGCTTCTTTTCTCACCCAAAAAAGCAAATGGCATAACATTTCAGTAGCAGTGTTCTGTCATGATATAAGAGCAATTTTTAAAGCACAGCAGATACTGAAAGTAACAGCAAACCTTCTAACCCTGGACCAAAGTTACACCTGCCCTGCTACTCCCAGAATCCTACAGGAAACGCTGATAAAAGCACCTTTTATTTACACGTATAGCAAAAATCTATTGGGTCACAGAAAAGTTGCCTAGAAAGGAAAATGTCCAATTAGAGCTGAGGCTTCTGGCTGGGATCACTAGGCTATGAGATTTTCATAACATTTAAACCTTTATTAACACAAACTTTTAATTTGTTAAGTTTCCACAGCATATGGACATGCACATGTTCACAGATGGCAAGGGCAGCAACCTGATACTCTTAAGGGAATCTGCAGGAAGCTTTGAAGTGTTTTCCTCCAAGGTTACAGTACAGAGCAGCAACTCAGCAAACTCAGATCATATCTAGTCATGGAAATTACACATGTCAACACAGAAATAGAGAAATCTGCTTTTAGCTTTCATCTGCCTACCAAATGGAGCAAACCTCAGGAAATGATCCAATTAGCCTAGATTCAGTTATTTCATTTTTCAGGTCAGCTCTTGTTTTATTTGAATGTTTGCTATATTCTGCTTTCGCTTTCTTTCTTTCTGCCTTCGATTTTCTAAACTGTACAGGGTGTATGCACACGATTGTTTATGTAACATGGTCTAGTTTATTTTTATGATCTGTTATATTTTGTATATTTGTGTTTTTGAATTTGTTTCCTTTTTCTTTCCTTTCATATCTGTGACAGAGAGTGAATCAAACGTATTGAAAACATCAGATTTCACTGATTTTCTTCTCCTCTTCTCTCACTATAGGTAGACCAGTCACACCAGTTACTTAAAGACCAGATCACACCAGGACAGACCACATCAAACTGGATGAAACTAGGTCAGACCGAATCAAACCAGACCAGACCAGATCACACCAGACTTATCCAGGCAATACCAGGCCAATCCGGGAGGCCTGTCTCAGTTTCCTTTCCAGGTACCTGAACCGTCCGAGCCTTGACAAGCTCAGTATTCTATGTTCAGTCTATTCCAACTGATACTTCAGAGAGATTGGATAGAATCAAGAAGTTTATACTAGAGATGCACCGATTGCAATTTTCTTGGCCGATTCCGATGTCAATTTTATTTTTTTTAATTTTATTTTTTTATATAAAGTCTGACCTGCCGATTCCGATTTTCTTTCTTTCTAAGAACTATAATTGACAGCATACACAAACATTTTTGTAACTTTTCTTTTAATGGAAAATGCAATTGTATGTTCATAATAAAACATGGACTATTAAATAACTATTTTCTTAATTAATAACTCACTCTCACTCAAACAAATCTCAAAATAAAAAAGTGCTCCAGGTTACTGGACAGAGTTTTTTTGTACAAATAAAATCCAACTGAAAATGAATTGTAGTATATCCCACTTTATCTAACATGTTTTACTTTCTCAAGAGAAAAAAAATGGACCAGGTTACAGGACAAACCTTTTTTTTTTTTTTTTTTTACAAACCTCCAATTAAAAATGAAGTGCAGTATATGTATTTTTCTAAATGAAAACCGGTGCAACAGGTAATAGAAACAGAACAATATAGGCACCTTTATTGTCAACATATGTCTCGGCCTAATACAATTACTTGAACATTAATGGCAAGTTTTTCTTCACAAAGAGAAACATCTCTACCTTGTCACCAGATAGTCAGTTTCTTCTCTCATCTACCACATGCCCAGCCAAGCTAAGCAAGTGCTCACTGTCAACGCTTGTACATGGGGCAGATAGGCTCGGGCAAGTGGAGCAAGTGCAGGGAAATTATCTTCACTCAAGGTGAAGAACTTCCACGTCGACAACGTGTTTCAGCGCGCGTGTGTGTGTGTAGCTGTGACAATAGTCGGTTACTGTCTGTGCCGCTGTGCTCTTGATGTGAACCATCGTGCGGCACATGCGTGTAAATTTGACCGGAACAGAATCGGCTATATCTGAGACTGATCAGCCAGTCACCGGTCATGGCCGATGAAGCTGAAAATCGGCCGATTCCTGTCACCGGCCGATCGATCGGTGCATCACTAGTGTATACATCAGTCTGATTCCTGTGAGAACTGCCAGTGAGTTGAATATATTAAAGGAAAAATCCTTTTTGGTGTACCCACTTTTCCCTCAACTTGCTACAACCATTGTCTAGTTCTACTTCATTTGCTTTCCTACATTTCCCAGAGTGCCATTTGACAACCCCTAGAGAAGGGGCATGAACTTGTCGCTTTCAATCAAAGGTGGGCGTCTGGGCATACAAATTTAACTAGGTAGCCAACTAGTTTGTGAACATGGCTCATTTCTACGATCGCAGCCATGCCCCTTACTCAAAACTCAACATGGCTGCATTGAATTGTGGTCTATTGAGGCTGCCGTTAGTGGATAAATTACTATCGCTGCCTCTTCTATGATGGGTTTCCCCCTATATAATTGTTGAATGTCAGTGCAATATGGTGAGTCTAGAAAGAAGACCTTGCTCATTGATTTTGAGTGACTGGATCAAAACATTTACCGTTAATGTTTTTGATAGTTGAACAATTTTCTCCTATTAAACTCCATCGTAGCTGCACAGGAAATATCTTGACGTGACGTGATGTCATTTGGTTTATGGTGGCTTCGGAAAGTATTCAGACCCCTTCACCTTTTCCACACTTTGTTGTGTTATAGACGTATGAAAATATGGGCAATTCAAGTGAACATCACGTGATTATGAAACTGTTTTAAACACATTATAGTCAACAATAAACTTTGGGTGTATAGGGTTTCCATAAAAAGCCACTTGAAATTCTATGTACTTGCACACAAATTAAGTGTAAAATGTAACCACTTACTACACTGTCCTATCTGATTAAATCAGGTAACCTAATAATTTAACCAGGTAGCTAGCTCAAGGGAGGGCTCTTTAAACAAGCTTACAGCGAGAGTCATGTCAGCATTTCTGAAAGTGGTTAGGCTGCAAAACTGGATCAAATTCAGTTGGGAAAACATCACGTCAGTTTGATTACTTTTAGGGTTGAACGTAGAGAATTGGGACTCACGCACACTTACCATCATCACCACCACGCATGAAAGGAAAAGGATGAAAAGGATATGGTATGGCCTATTTATGTTGACAAAAATTATGTGACATATTTATATAGATGCAGGATGAAGACAATAGTTTCTTCCTGTTCATTCTCCCTCCACATTTGACCTAGATGGCATGATGTTTTGCCCAAGGTGTCCAGGCAGTGTGTGTGTGCGTGCGTACTCAACATTGTTTTTCTTCCAACCTCATTTTTTTTACTCAATAATATAAAAGATTGAGAAAACCTTGACCTCACACTTACTGGCACCGACATTTCACTGTTGTAATTGTGATGTTTTTGTCTGTTGTGTCTGCAGCCGAGGGCTCTAGAGTGGATGGAAGGAGATGATTTTAACACAGAGGCTGTGATGAACATCTGTGGTGAGTGGAACATCATAATTGTCTGGCTTTACGCAGGGATACTCCCTGCCTTTTGAACTTGACAAGCATTTTTCAGGCCATCTTTGGGAAAAGTCCAATGTATTGTGTTTCCTGTTTTCCTTTCATGAGTTCTCTGAATCATTTTCAGTACTGTTTATTACTTGTATAGAGTTTCTGAATGGTTTCTAATCTTTGCCTCTGAAGGTTGCTGTGTAAATTCCTAAATGGGGGGGCTAAATGTCTTGAATACAGTTTAAAAGTATCATTTTAAGTCTTAAATTTAGTTCTATCTATTTAAGCTTACAACAAAGATGCAGCTATAACGCTTGTTTCCTGAGTAGTTTTCCCTGACCTATTCATGTAGGAGGCTCCACAACCACATGCTTTTCTGACCACATAAAGAAAAATGTCACAAAATGGTATCTTTGTTCTTTCTTCTGGCATTTGAATGCTTCAGTACTTTCAGGGAGTCTTGGGATCCTATAATCTTCCAGTTGCCACCTCAAAACCCCTAAATCAACACCAATCAAGCAAGTAGGGAGTCCTGGATGAATAACAGAGATGTTTGTCTTTGCGCTACAGATGATCTGATGGCAGACCAAAGGATGGACATCTCGTCTACGATGACCGACTTCATGTCCCCCGGCTCCACTGACCTCATCTCCAGCTCCATCAGCACGCCTGGCATGGACTACACCCGCAAGAGGAAGGGGAGCACCACCGACTACCAGTAAGGAGACCCAGACAGAGGGATAGTGAGGGGGGGGGTGTAAGAGCAATAAGGTGAATGAGGGAGGAAGGAAAGAAAGAAATGGGGGGAGGGATGGGGAGGAAAGGAAGGAAAGAAGGTAGACTTAGTCATATGAAGCCATCAGTCACATAATCAATACGACTGCGGGGTCTGGCATTGTTATCAAAATATGTGCATTATTCAAGAGCCAGTTAGCAGATGTTGTTGTTTTCACACCTCGCCTTCCTGCAAATGATTAAATTGATCGATACCCGGATGACGTGAAACTGATTAACACATTTGTTTTTCTTTGCAGAATCGATGGCTTCTCATTTGAGTAAGTTCAAACACCACACTGGGTGCACCATGGAACAATCGACAGAAATAAACCCAATGAACTCTTATTGTTTTCTGAGTTCTGTAATGATTTTTTGAGTTTGCTGTGACGTCCTCACTCAAAGTAATATCACCTGTCTTTTTCCTCCTTAGTGACATGGACCCAGACAAGGATAAACTCGGAAGGTAAGACGGCATCAATTAGCTGTATGTTTTTATTGTTGGTGTGTGGGTGGGTCATAAAACAAATGGGGTTGGTTACAGAACCTATTTGAGGTTTGGTGCCGTGGCTCCATCCCCCCCACCCCACACTGACCCCTTCCTCACTCTTTAAAATATTTTCAGTCCCATAATCTGCCACCAGGGCTCGAACCACAAACTGTGAGAGTCATTTTCCTCTCTGAAGAGTTTCCTTTTGCAATACCACCTCTGTAATCTTTCTCTTTGTTTGTCTTTCCAGTGACCAACAGGGCCGGATAAAGAACGCCAGGTATATATCACTCTTTCCCTGTCTCTCTCTCTCTCTCTCTCTCTCTCTCTCTCTCTCTCTCATATACTGTATCATTCTTTCTCATACCCCCCCACCTTCTAATCTCTCCTACATGAATTAAATGTCACTCTGCCTGATTTGAGACAGAGAGCGCTTTGTGTATGTTGATAATAAGAAACTTTATACATTGAAGTGTATAGATCAGAGTATTTTGTGGAGGTAACAGACTGTAGGAGCATAGCTAATGACAAGCTTTCTTTCTCCTCCGTAAAGAAGTCTCCCTTTCATAGCCGTTAGTCTAGCCAAGGTGAGGTGAAGGCAGCTTCGCTAACCGAGCAGACATGTTGGATAGACACAAGAATGTGTTCTTGCAATCCTCAAGGACAGACTGAACACCTCAACTGAACGGCAACGTTTTCTTGGTACTTTGCAGACAGATCTGTATCATGTTAGATTACATTGCGAGATGATGGATAACACGCAACGCAGTTTCTTTTTCAAGGATTCTAGCCGCTGAAGGATAACTTGCTTCATCTTGCTTTGCTACTGTGTAGTTTAGGATTCTATCATTTATAAAACGGGTAAATGCACCAAAGTAAATAATAGAGAAAACTTATTTGGACGTTGGATGCCAGCAATGTAGGAAAAAAAGAGTCTAATCTGCGTATGCTAACAGCTAGCTGCCTGCTAATGTCCTGTGGTTCTCCCTGCCTCTCCACAGAGAAGCCCACAGCCAGATTGAGAAGCGTCGCAGGGACAAGATGAATAGTTTCATCGACGAACTGGCGTCACTGGTGCCCACCTGTAACGCCATGTCCCGCAAGCTGGACAAGCTGACTGTCCTGCGCATGGCTGTCCAGCACATGAAGACACTCAGAGGTTAGGATGGGCTAGTACAACAGCTAAATATTGGTAAATCGATGGATGGATGGGTGCTTTGAGGGACAGGTAAACTATGGGTTAACTGATCAGGACTGTGGAGCGGTTGGATGGAGAGACATAATGCATGGATCTGCAAGAAGGAAGGATTTGTAGTTTAAATAAATGAAAAGTAGCAGCTTTAACTCATGACTGGTTCTAGGAGGGATGCCAAATGGTAGCAGGTAGGAGCTGTGACATCATGTGCAAGCAAAGTACTAGAGGCATCCAGAATTGTTTTTGCCACATTTCAGATTTAACATAGTGATAGTCGCACATGGCTGAGTTATGTCTGTTGTTGTCTGTAGGTGCAGCCAACCCCTACACAGAGGCCAACTACAAGCCTTCCTTCCTCTCAGATGATGAACTGAAGCACTTGATACTAAGGGTGAGTTCAAGCTACAGGTCATGGTACACAGGCAACATTTTGAAGTATTGTAGACAGCCAGTTAGCACAAACAATATATTTTCATGGTACTTTTGAATTATATGGTCTATAATGTATTCTATGTTGTTCATAGATAAAGACAATGTTGTCTATTTCCTACACATAATCATTTTAGCTATTTATTATACTTACTGCAGGCGTTTATTGTGATACTATAATGGTCAAAGATGCATTATGGAGCTAAATAATGTATCCCGATCCCCATCGTTGTTTTATGAAGACCCAATAAAGTTAATGTTCATTTCTCCTGATCATATTAAACTAAAAAGTGTGACTTTGAAGGAAAAATCCACCCTAAACACTGGTGATGTACCTTGCATGCCCAATTTCTCCACCGACAGCAGCCTCAATAGACCAGAATGCATTGCCGCCTTAAGACATGTTGTGTTTTGAATAAGGGGCGAGGCTTTTACTTTTTCCCGACTGGAAAGTCTCTTGCGCCGATATCAGTATGACTGTCAGTCTCTCCACCTACACATTCTCTGGGGGTTGTTGAAAGTCATTCTGGGAAATGTAGGAAATCCCTGACTGAAATAGCAGTTGACGAGGCAGGTTGAAGGGGGAAAAAAGTAAACACTTATGTATGTATAAGTATTGTATTGAACATCACACATTGCTGAGATTCAGTGGTGCAAGAGTATCTGAGGGTGGATTCCTTTAAGTCCCTGTCACACTACTTGTTCTTGTGAAAACCCCATCAGTATATTTCAGGGTTTTCTGTGTGTTTTGATTAATCTAGGCTGCTGATGGTTTCCTATTTGTGGTTGGGTGTGATCGTGGCAAGATCCTCTTTGTCTCTGAGTCGGTCTACAAGATTCTCAACTACAGCCAGGTATGATGACCTTGCATGGCCACACCGCATGCTTATTGTAAAGAAATCACTGTCCACCACTGTTATGTTACTTCTGAAAGATCCTTTTGTCAATAAAATGATGAGCATATAATTTCAACTAACTTTAGTCATTGTAAGATCTTGGACATCAAGGATTTCATGATTTATTTTATTTTTGTGACATTTTTTTGCAAAGTCAATTATTCCGTGCAAATTTTGCAAGGGTTAATTTGACCCATTTCTACACTCTTGGTTTCTTTTTCAAGAAATGGAAAGAACAATGAATTTCACAAATCAGCAGAATTGTACCGCAGTGAATAGTCTAATAATAATAATAAAAGCACATGTCAAGCAGCAGAACATCACAACTTCTTATTCGACTTGAAAGTTCTGCCTATGCCAGCAGTTTTACTACAAACACTAAAAACACAGTCCCTTGCAGTTTCCCAGAAAAGCCACCACTTCAAGTATTTTTAGCAGCAATAATCGCAACAAAACTCAAATACTGGAGGCACAATACTGATTGTCTTCCCTGGTTTTTATTGTGGAGGCTTGAATGATTCATAATTTTGCTGTTCTCTCCCTCTGTTTGTCCTCATCCCTGTCTTCCCACTTCCTGCCTTTTCTGTTTCTGTTCCTGTATCCCCCTCTCCCTTCATTTCTCTCTCTCTGTCTCTCTCTCTGCAGAATGACCTGATAGGTCAGAGTCTGTTTGACTACCTTCACCCCAAGGACATTGCCAAGGTCAAAGAGCAGCTGTCCTCTTCTGATACAGCCCCCCGCGAGAGGCTCATCGACGCTAAAAGTAAGCAAGTACAAACAGAGAATGAATATATATATGTATGGTTGTAAATAAAATAAATGAAACATCACTTCTTTTACTACTCAACGTGTTTTGTATGTTTTCAGCCGGCCTTCCAGTGAAGACAGACATCACCCCCGGTCCATCCAGACTCTGTTCTGGAGCCAGGCGGTCGTTCTTCTGCAGGATGAAGTGCAACAGACCTTCAGTCAAAGTAGAGGACAAAGACTTCCCCTCCACCTGCTCCAAGAAGAAAGGTACAGTACTATTCCTTCACTTCTTTTGTCCTCTCTTTTTAAATGTTAGTCACAAGGAAATGGTATTCCAGTGGCGTCAACATATTTCCAGTTGAAACAGGAAGTTGTGACATAATGCAGGGACGGATCTTCAAAATGAATAAATCCCAACCACTGAGACACAACCATGGTGTCTTCGGAAAAGGAAACGGGGGTTTCAGGGTGAACACCCAAAAAAGGCTATTATGGGGTGGAATTTATATGTATGCCATAAGTAACCACCAAAAACATGTCGCTTTCCAGGAAGTAAAAGTAACAATATTTTGATATAAAACTGAGAAACTAGAAAATGTAGTAAATTTGTTTTGGCATTTATACATTATGATATGGACAATTGGCTAACAAGGTAAAAAAAAAACATTCCTCCCTGTCTCAACAGCCCTCAGGTCAGGTGAATATGTCAGGGATGTCATTATTTTTTTTTTTCAGGATTTTACATTTTTTTTTTGTTCACATGAAAGGAAGCATCCTGTTTTCCTCCTTGTTGTCTATTTTTAGTGTCACCAGACCCAGGAAGCACAGCTTGGTTAGCATGGACGCATCATTACACAACCAAGGAAGTAGGCCTCTTTAGACGCCTCCTATCTATTTATTTATTTATTTATTTAACCAGGCAGGTCTATTAAAACTAACTTCTTGCATATAACAGTTTAATGGTAGGTTTAAATAATAGGTGTTCTGAGGCAATCGTGAGGAGGCGTGGATTCAACTAGAACACAAAGTAGAGATATATCCACACGATACATAATTCACTAATACAAGGACGACAAATGGTAAAATAACAGCTCATTCAGAGCGTTATGAATTGCTGGTCTGATATTAAGATCCATATATGCTTTCATCAAAATGATCTTTCCCTTGAAAGTGGCTTTCCTTGAGCACTTGGCCTTACATTGCATCATGCGAGCTGCAGTGGCCACAGGGCAGATGGAGCATTTGGATGGCTGCATATTTGCCCTGTTTATAACCTGATGGGGGCCACTGGAGTGTGAACTGCGTCTCGGTAGTCAGAACTTTTGCAGGCCATTTCAGTACAGTCACGCAACACAGATCGCCCTGTGTCGCCATTCATGCTGAATATTTCAGTGTTTAGATGAATATTTCATACAGAAAACCTTTATTCACCCCCTGATGTTGTGCTTTGTGCGTCAAATGGAAAAAGAATAGTTCAGTTATTTCCCAAACACAGCATGTCGGATTCACAATGGAAATAATCACATTATAATGTTCGCATACAGGAAATGTAGATCGCTAAAGTGATCAGTAACCAGGAAAACCTAATGCTGTGACATAAACTGCTGATTCACATATATCTTGGAGTTAGGACTGCCCTGTGCGTTCACCCAAGGATGATTTCCTATGATGGGTCCTGTATATGTATGCATTAAAGGAAAAATCCACCCTAAAACACATTAACTCTATTGGCAATGTACCTTGTATTTCTGAGTCCATTTTGTTGTTAGGTGTGACTCTCCCCTTGTCCGCCTAGCAACAACAGCAAGCACTACTGCTAGTGCTCTCTTCACCTACAAGTAATAAAATAATAATTACTAGTTATATTCACACTAATACGCTTCTGCACAACCGACTCTGTTTATGATTAACTAAAACAAACTGCTGCAATGCTGCTGGAAATATAGAATGTCACCAACTGAGGTGAAAGTAGACGAGGCAGGTTGAGGGAAAGTGGGTACAACAAAAAGGTCAATTCCAAAATAACTCCTGGACTGCACTGAACGTCACAGATTGATTATATATAACAGTGTAAGAGTATCTGAGGGTGGAATTTTCTTCCACTGGGGAATGTAGTCCTTGAACAGTAGCCAAACAACGTAGTTACTAAATGACACAATGAGTGTTGATTTTCTGTTAGTGAATATGGTCACAGGTGTGTGTATCTGGTATTTTACAGGGTATCTGAAGGTCCTTTAAGTATATAGTAGTTTATTTTTGGTGGTTTCATAAACTATGTTCAAATAGGAATGTGCTGTTTTGAGGTTTTTTTAAATTTTATTTGGCTGTTAAATTGGTCTTAAATTGAATTCCAGCGAGCATTAAAAATCTCTTCCTGAAACCTGCAGATACTCTGTTTTATAACGGCTTCAAATGTGACTCAGCCAGTCAGAACCAAGGACCTGTTTTATAATACCTATTATTATTATCTCCCCCGCACCTCCTTCTCTTCAGTGACCCGTAAGCGTTTCCGTGCTCCACGCAGTAAGGGATGGCCTCCCACTGAGCTGGTCCCAATTGTTATAACCTCCAACCATCTTCTCTCCCTCTCTGTATCTATTCCTTCTCTCCACAGCGGACCGCAAGAGCTTCTGCACCATCCACAGTACGGGCTACTTGAAGAGCTGGCCTCCCACTAAGATGGGTCTTGACGAGGACAACGAGCCCGACAACGAGGGCTGTAACCTGAGTTGCCTGGTGGCCATCGGCCGGCTGCACCCCCACATCGTCCCCCAGCCCAGCCTGGCAGACATCAGGGTAAAGCCCACCGAGTACGTCTCCCGGCATGCCATCGATGGCAAATTCGTCTTCGTCGACCAGAGGTGAGGGGCGAGCAAAGAGAGTCCTTTGAATGCTGCTACCCATCTTCACTCTACCATCCATCACTCTTTCTATCTCTTCAGATGATCTCTATTTGAGTGAATGACAATGTCTCGCTGCCAACCCACACTACTATTAACTTTTCATGTTGTTGATTAATTTAAACATTAACTTTCATTACCTTTTTCATATCCTAATAGTCCTCGGCCACCCCTTTGTCCAGAGAATCTTCCAGTAAACAAAAGTTGTTTTTGCTGCTGGGCAATACGTCTGGGAATCCATCAACTTCCATTGTTATTACTAGCCAAAAACCAGTAGTTACACACAATCTCTCCCTCTTTCTGTTTTCCTCCAGAGCCACAGCTATCTTAGCCTACCTTCCCCAGGAGTTGCTGGGAACCTCCTTCTATGAGTATTTCCACCAGGATGACATCGGCCACCTGGCAGAGTGCCACAGACAAGGTAGCTACTGGGCGAGTAAATGAAGCAGTTAAATGGATGAGTGATTGAATGAATGTGTGAAGGTAATGAGTCAAATCTTTATCCTACACTTGTCTAACCTACCTTGGTGTGTGTGTGTGTGTGTGTGTGTGTGCGTTCCCGCCCACAGTGCTTCAGATGAGAGAGAAGATCAACACCAACTGTTACAAGTTCAAGATCAAAGACGGCTCCTTCATCACGCTAAGGAGCCGATGGTTCAGCTTCATGAACCCCTGGACCAAGGAGGTGGAGTACATCGTCTCCACCAACACCGTTGTGTCGTGAGTACCAGGAGACACATGAACGATGAATTTGTGTTAACATTTTTCTAGCTGTGTGTTTCCACCGCAGCCAAATGAATGTAAAGGAAATACTCAGGATTGGTCTTGTGTGTTTTCCCATCCAGGTGTGCTATGATGGAAGGATCAGACTACCCTCAATCTGCTGCCTCTCCACAGAGTATGGACAGTGTTCTCACCTCAGAGGGTAAAATACTAATACTACTACTACTACTACTTTCACGGAAATCGTGAAAATAATAGTCCCTCAACCACTTTGCCATTTTGAGTGACTTATTCTTGTGAGCATCCTTTTCATGATTGCCATGCTGTTCGTCTGATTGGTAGGTGGAGGAAGGCGGGCGCTGCAGACGGTGCCCGGCATCCCCGGTGGCACAAGAGCAGGGGCCGGAAAGATTGGCCGCATGATTGCAGAGGAAGTGATGGAGATCCAGAGGTGAGCGTAGATTACAGTCATTTTTCATTCATTTTTGACAGTTTTTTTACAGATGCAACCACTGTGTTCAAATGTCAGCCAGTCTAATTGGGATGAAATTGGACGTTTGTTGGTCCTCCATCCTTGAATAGAAACGTCCTGTGGCCTAGTTTTTCGTCTAGGTGAAGGAGATACAAAGGAGAGAGTTTAGAGATATATTATGGAATGGTTTAGCAGACTTCAGATACCAGGTCTGTGCTTGGCTGAGGAGAAACACAAAAGAATAGTGCGCAGGAGTTTTCTTCAAGGTTAAACAACAAGCACCGCCTTGTTTAGATTAACCTCAGACTTCCAACATGACTAGTCTACTAAACAGGAAAACTGACATAGCAACAACGTTTTGGGGATTTTATAGAACGACTGCATTTTCAAATGTCATTTTAAATGAGCTTCGGTGTTTCATGTACTCTGAAGTATTCCGATATTTTATTCTACAGTATCTATCTACTCAAAATGAATCAGTCTGCTACTCTGCCCCTTGTCTGCAATGCACTCGCACTAGAAATGTCTCCTGGGCTATGTTCACACTGCAGGTCTTCATGCTCAATTCTGAATACCTGCTCATATCTGATTTTTTTTGGATGACCATTCATATTGATAGTTCCAGTATGTGCCTTTTGATTTTTGGCTGAATTGATTCGCCTTCCCAAATACCAATCAAGTTGTCTATTTGGCTTTATTTCCACTGTTGTCCTAATTGGAAAAATGAGCAGAACTGTCTCAGGTGAATGATGTAAGATTTACTTGTCAGCGCTGACAAATTTCGATTTGAGCGTTCAAATAGAAGTCGCATTTGAGCGTTCACTTTGAGCCGCAGTGTGAACAGAGCCTCGGTCATATTACAGCAACACTGCAAACATCTCTCTCTCTCTCTGTCAGGATCCGAGGCTCTTCTCCCTCCAGCTGTGGCTCCAGCCCTCTGAACATCACCAGCACCCCTCCTCCTGATACCTGCTCCCCAGGGGGCAAGAAGGTAACACACACACACACACACACACACACACACACACACACACACACTTCTAGTTTCTTCCTTCATGCAGTTTCTGTTTTTGTAACGCGAAGCTGGTGCCTCCATCGCATGTTTTTCTATAGTGTCAGTGTGCTAGTTGGTCTCAGGATATCAAATCGTCAGTGTGGTTGAAAGCCGATCTGTGCGTGTCTTTCTCTGTAGATCAATGAACTGGAACAATATGTGAGGAGTCATTTTTCAAAATAAGATTCTCACCGTTGGAAAAATTAACCTCAGTGTGGAATATTGGTTGAGTCAGTAGTTCAACTTAAATTCAATGTGCAGAAGTTGATGCATGTCCCTCAGAAGGGCAGCAATGATTCAAATGTTACACGGAGACCTATTTCCCATGAGCATCTACAGAAGGTTCTGTGTGAAGAAGCGAAGATATTCTAAATGAAACCGACTAAGAACATGATATGCAGCGCTGCGTATCTGTGGCTGGAAACTGATCTCTGTCTTCACTCGAAACCAATGTGTGTGTGTGTGTGTGTGTTTGTGCTGTGGCTGTAGATTCAGAACGGAGGGACACCCGAGCTGCCGACAACAGGGATCATCCCTGGCCCCGACTCTATAGGGTACCCCTACTCCAACCAGTCCATCATGAGTGAGTTCGACACACACACATACATACACACTACAGAATACCCCTGGATACACTTAATCCAGCCTTTCTATTTTGAATGAGTTGAACCGGTGCATCATGACACACACATTCCTGTTAAAATGACTCCATCATGTATAAATAGACACAGCAATACTTTCCCCCCCAAAATGACCCTAACTAATCCTCCCCTCCCCTCTTGTGTCGTCCGTTCTCCCGCATCCAGGCGACAACTCCCACCTGAGCATAGACATCATGGACGAGCCTGGTTCCAGCAGCCCCAGCAACGACGAGGCGGCCATGGCCGTTATCATGTCCCTGCTGGAGGCCGACGCTGGCCTGGGGGGACCCGTCGACTTCAGCGACCTGCCTTGGCCTTTGTGAGGCCTTGACGGGAGAAGCGGCGAGTGACTCCCTCTTAACAGCAGAGCCACCGATAGAAAGGGTTCAGTCAGGTTGTATTATAGGCGCCACCATGCTGCCCGCTCGACACAACTACACTGTATAAAAGATCCATCTTAGCAAGTCCTTTAAAAGTCTTAAAATGTTCGTTTTCTGCCAGTGAGGTGAGAGAATTTCACTTCCAATGTAAATCAACTTCAAAAAAGTGGAATGATCCGTCTCATTTCAAGATGTTGCTTATTTCAGAGAAAAATCTTGAAAAGAGTGAAACGACTTTGGAAGTACGTGGAATTATCTCAGCTTATTGTCAAATTGATTCACTTTTTTTTTTTTTAAGAAAAAGATTTTAAAGCTGCACTAGTCAACTTCACATGTTGTAGGTAACAGTTTTCTTTGCCCTACGTGTGATTTAGGCTGATAAGATGGGTGGACTTGAACATCAAAATCTTCCCTAGTGCAGTTTTAAGATTCAATATGAAAGCAAATGACCTGCTGAGATGATTGTTTTTGCAGTGTAAGCTGCAAACATGTAACAAGGCTCTCCACACATTGGTGTGGTGAGATACCAGCACTCTGGAAACACAAGTTCCTTAGCAGCAGTGGCCATGAAGCGTGATTGTGGCCCCCGACTGGCTGCTGGTCAAAGCTTCAGCTGACTAAACTCTGTTTATCAGGGGCTCGGGGCTCGGGGCTCTGTCACGCCAGGTCAACAACCAACCAACCCCGAACTAACACAGAACACTTGCAAGTTCAGTTTCAAGGACAGTTGTTGAAATACGTGGCTTAGGTGGGGCTGGAGTGGTGGCAGGTGGGGGTAGACTCCCACACACGGCCCTTGGAAGACGTGTGACTGTATATTAAAGAAATTCCGTGTAGCCAGCAAAAAAAAGATTTTCATACAAACATGGCTGTGGTGCACTCCCCCCAAAAATGGCCATTTTTTTGGGAACCACACGCACACAACTTGCTGCCCTGGAGACTCTGGATACTAGGGAGTCCCTGGTTGGAGAATGGACCTCAAAGCAGTACCTGGCTGAGGACAAAACCTTGTTAGTTGAAAAAAGACTCTTAGCTGCCGACGTTTTGATCTATAGTTTCCTCCAGGTTATTCTGGGCCCACCTTTGCTAAACTATATTTTCTGACTGAAGTGTCTCGAAACGAGAGAGCTGATTCTGATCTCTCCTGAAAAAAAAAAAAAAAAACTATATATATATATACAACTGACCCTACCTAAAACTACCTGTAGTATTTTCAAATGCTGGCCAAAAGCTAATCATGCAGTTACTTTGTTCTCTCATGCCGTCCAACGTGTTCTCAAAGCCCATTTTGCCGAGACTTTAGGAAGTCTCTGCAATGTGTTGATGAGTTACACTCAGCAGGGGAGGGACGTGTGGGAAAAAAATACCAGCAGCTCTGATGGCTGTTATAACAATTCATTTGAAAACCGTGGAGGACGCCAGGTTAACTTTATGTGGAGGAAGTGGCAGCTCAGTTCTCTCACCCATAAAATAGAGCTGAATAAATCAGCTCCCTTTAACCTGCAGTTGATTCCTTGCTCTCTGTACTTCATGTGAGCAAGGTGAGGGCACCACAGTTTGGGCCAGGCTACAAAAGTCTCATCCTCCTCGCTCCACCCTGGCATATATCCAGGCAAAAATAGATTCACCTTTCTTTCAAGTGTACAAACTGTTTGAGGTGCGCTCGATTTATCTCGCCAGGCTCAAAAGAGGGCGATTTGATTGCAAACCATGATATCCTCATGTTCTCATATTACCAAGGGCTGTCCCTTAACCCACCGCCTTCCATGGGGGGGGTCACAGGATGTCCAGTTCCTCAGCGTCCCACTACACAACTGCTAATACCTGTATGAAAGAAGCAAGGTACAGTTATTGGGCCTACATTCACTAAACTTAACTTCCCAAGTATCTCAAAATAGGATGGCTGATTCTAGATCAGCAGTCCGTATAATGATGTGTGGACCCTGAGGCCCGAATTCTGTCAGCCAACCGAGAAAAATTGGAACAGCCTTTTCAACAGAGGCTCCTTTTTATTGCTAGGCCGGGGTTGGGAGGACTGAAACACCTCCTGCTGCACAAAATGAGATTAAAATCCCACAGTTACTCTTGGATTTGGTCTCTTGGGCACTTAAGCTACATGTAACGGTCAATGCAAACTACCTTTTTGGTTGGGAGGGCTATGTGCGATCGAGGCGGGGGGGAGCGAGGCCACGTTAGCAGTCCAGCAGAATAGGACTCTGGGGGACGGAGCTAATGGACTTCCTCACATTGATTCCCACGGGAACACAAGGTCAGCAGGGACAATTAAGAGGAGCGTCTGAACGGAGCGGCGTCTGTTTTCCTACATGATGATTAACATCCTCAACGCAGCCTATCTCTGAACCTCGCCGGCCCCCCCGGAGCCCGTGGGCCTTTGGTTAACTGAAGGAAGTCCGATTTCAATTAAGAAGGTGACATTTTGGAGGGGGAGTCTCACGAGTCCCAGCTGGGCGGAGTTCTTATATCGGTCCATTGTTTTTCACTCGATGTCACACATCCCCCTCTGTTACCACGGCGGGTGACCGTTTTAGCATCCATCTTGGCAGACATCCGATAAGGGGATGCCAAATGCTGCAAGTGGAAGGAACCCGTTGCTGGACAGGACAGTCATTACCTTTTACAAGCTCCTATTCTATTCCTCCGGACTCAACAAATTCATACAAATGTGTGTAAATCACGTTGTTAGACTGTACGGTTGGTTGGGACA
>CABFOQ010019138.1:0-17081 GCA_900660455.1 Gephyroberyx darwinii
TGCCCAGTGACTCTAATCAGAAATGAATTAGATGGGCACAAGTCCCAGTGCATGCTGAAAGAGGAATGGGGAAACGCAGCTCTTTTGTCTATCTCAATGCCACCGGCGGTAATGGAAGTGCTCAGTTTCTCTCTGCTGCCCAGAATTTTGATGGTTGCGCATTAGATTACTATTGGTGCAATTAAAGCTAGATAATGATGATGATAGGTGTGAATTAAAGTCCTCAACCTGAGGTGAACGGGTTAAGTGAAGCCATTATTAAAGGTAATCTGAGGCTTGATGCGCAGATTACATATTTTTCTTAGAGAGTTCACTATGAGTCTCCTCTGCTTGGAGAGTGGTCCGTCATTGATTAATGTGTTGTTGGAATTAATGGGCTACTCAAGCAGTATTAGTAAAGGCTGGGGGCTGCAGGCAGGTGAGACCACTAATGGGAAGCAAGCTGACAAACTCAGTCAGCTGGCCACTTGACCCTTGATGACCTCTGCCTCTTCTTGTTAATGATGTTAACTTTTAGACTGTCAGGGAAGCTTCTGTTCATTGGACGCACAGATGCAGCCGCCCTACACCAAATCTGAACTGCACACTCATTTAAGATCCCCCCCCCACTATAAATTCTTTGCTCTGGCTCTGCCAGTTGATCAGTCATTTCATGTACACATGATACTCGAGTGGTTCAGTCTCAGAACGGAGCTGTTGTGTTTTTTTTCCCGTTTGGTTTGGTTCGTTTGGCCAGGTGAAAACAATGCCAATGTCAACTAGAGAAGGTAAATTATGGCAAAGAGCGCAAGCAATTTCATAGTGTTTAGCTACAGTTACAGTGAAATCACCAATATCTCTGAACTTAAATGAACCAAATACAAAAATACAGCAAAGTTAACTTGGTTCAGAGACTAAAGAAGAATAAATGTAGTGATTGCACCGTTTCTCTCTTAATTAAAAGGCTTCCCTCCTGCTGTTTAAGAGGTGCTGTTAGAGGGCATCTGACTTCCTCCTGGGCTGAAATTGACATGGCAGCAGCAACAACAGTAAAGCAGCTTTGGAATAAGGCCACGAGTATCGTATCAGCCCGGCCCTCGGCAACTGACAGGAATGTTGATGGGGGCTGGTTTATCTGCGCCACAGTGGAAAGGTGTTACTTTAACCTTCACATTGACGATTTCAAAGTTGATTAGAAGACGACTTTGGCTAAAGTCACAAAGAAAGAGAGTAACAGAGCCCCGTTGTTGCATCAGCGTCTTGTTTCTGCTGCGCTTACAGGCATGATGCGGTTAACGTGGCGGCTGTACAAACAGAAGGATTGTTTCTTTAACGTGAGCTGTCCTCCCCTTGACACACCGAGGGCCGCGGCGAGGAATACTAATTCACATGGCTGTAACCCAGACTCCCGTCTTTAATGAGAGCCAAACATGGACACATCAATTTTTAATACTTAAATGACTTTTACTTAAATGTCATACTTTTAGAGCGCTGGCAAAAAGAAAATGGGGAAGTGCCAGTGACGCCGAGAAGATAAATGGACGTGTTTATGTCAGCTTTCCCCCCATACGGTTACCGAAAGCCTCGACTAGAATAGTTTCCTGTGTCAGTTTTGTAAAAGATGCACTTTAATTTCAGGTGGGCACGCTATTACGGCTTCAGCTGTGATTACTCCTGCAGATCAATATCACAATTTTCAGTCCCAACGAGTGGAGCTTGCTCAATAAAACCTTAATTCAGGTTTCAAAATTAAACCTGAGAAAAGCCCTTTGTATTGTAACCAACAACTCACTCATGCACTCATGTTTCCTGATGGTTATAGCCAGAGCTATGAGGTAGTCGGGGTGCTTCACAGTTCACAAGACCCATGCTTCACTAGGTACTTCATTTTTGGGGTCAAGGTTCTTCCAGGAAAAAAAATGGATACCATTAACAGCTGTGAATTGGCTTTTCACTAGGCAGTTTGATAAAAGAAGCACATTACCAAGGTGTCATGTCAGCTGAAAGCCTTGCTCCTAGCTGTTCATAATTAAAACAAATGCATTTCAACTTGAATCAGAAATTCTTCACAAAGAAGCTCAGAAAGTTGTTGGCATTTGCAGGATTTTAGTGTTGTACCCCTACTCTCATTGCTGCCTCCTTTGGTGTGGGTAACAAATGTTGCATGTGTGTAACGTGAACATTCCCCACTCAAGGTAATGTTGTGGGCAGTTACACTGAGGTCCAAATCATTCTGCAAACTAGGCAAATGCTTCTGGTACACAAGATGTTTGTTGGCTTTCTTCCCCTTCCTCCAGTTATTGGCACACCAAAGTGATATCAGTGGAAGTTACTTAGCAGATTTGCTGTATTGATGGAGAGATCCAATAGTTCAATAGTTACTTAGATTGCACAAAGCTTGTCTGTTGAGAAGATGTTAAGTTGGGCATTTCTGCCCCTGTCCTGTCCTGTTTACGTATTTAAGAGACTTATTGTTGTTTCTGTTGTTGCGTCCAATTTAGACTTGATTTGTGAAATTTCAGTTCATCAGACTTTCACTTCGATATCCCTGGAAGAAGCAGAATTTGTGAAGGGAGAAGTTAATGTGGTGAAATTCAAAGCTATTTCTCAGGATTTCGATGCGAGAATGGCATATTCTGTTGAGTTTTAATGATAATTAAATCATGATTAAATTAATTTTGGTGTAAATTGTGCCCTAAACTGAAGTGGATATACTTCAAGCACTAGTACTACATGTTTACCACCCCACCCCTATAGGATAGGATGTAGGGAGTGAAATTTGATCTATACGGCATGTTTTTCTGTTACTGAGGGAGGACTCTATCGATGAAGGTTTTCTTTGGTTGTTGCATAAAACGGACTCGCTGGTGATTGTGCCAAAAGACTATATTGAAGTCTATTTCGCCTTTATTGTATTGTACTGTATTGCTAAGTGATAAAATTAGACCCAGTAGCTGCCCTTATAGCTTCCTTGTATACATATCACTCTGGCCCTAGCCAGCATCCATCCTGAATGCCCTTTTTTTCCGGAGGGCTAACTCCTCTTTTCTCAAGCTCCCGCCATAGAGAGGCTATCAGGGCTGCTGTCAGTCAGAAGCAGTGTGATGATGGATAGTGACTTGGTGCCCAGCTGCAGACCGACTGGACTCCCAGATGAAGACCCATTTTGCAGCATTTGAGCCTCTGGCCGTGGGTAATGGGGAGATATTAGTTACAGTGCCTGGCAGGCCTGCATCCTTTTGGTCATGAGTTCTCGCCCTACTATCGCTTCTTGACAGGTGCAGAGGAGTGTGCCCTGTTTCTCTTATCTGCCACAGAGCCACTAATAGGCTTGGTCTACATTGTGCCAGATGGAGATATTGTGCAGAAATAGAGGGGAAAATCTTTCTTCAGAATGGATGAATTAATTTCCCCCTCACAACCTTAAAGCGTTTTTGACCTGGACCCTATTTTCCCAATAATTTCCATCATACCGATCGAGTCTGACCAAAATCTTGTCAATTGCTGTAGAGATACTTGCGTCTTGCTTGCCAGGGGGCGCAGACATGTATATATTTTCAGTATATTATCAGTATATTTTCAGAAGAGCTGTAGCAAGGAGGAATTCTGGTCAGAACTGATTGTTATGATGGGAAATTATGGGAAAATAGGGTCAAGGTCGAAAAGGCCAGAGTTAGGCTTTAATTTTTTGTCTCTTCAACGATTGTTCCCAATATGGCATACATAGGGCATAGATAGTTTTGTCCAGGATGAGGGTTCTTAGTGTGCTTATAGTAAAAGTAAAAGTAGTCTTATCTCTTAACAGTTTTGCCAGTCAGTGTTAATTTCTCTGCTACACAAGAAAGTGCCCTCTGTTCCACATGGTTGCAAAAGTGCAACACTAGTGAAGTGAAGAATTTTGAATGCTTTTAAGATGAGATGAACAAATACAAACCCTGTTATTCTTTTCTATGAAGTGAGGGGATAGGTCTGGCTATGCAAGACAACCTGTAAGCAGAAATACAAAATTTTCATGTTTTTTCACAGTTTTAGAATTTGTTTCCCACCAATGTAGAGCTGAACTGAGAACGACCTGACAGAGATAGAAAAGGTGACTGTGAGAGCACTATAGCAAATATATATATATAGTTGTTATTGCTGATGATTTCAGTGTAAAAGTTCAAACAGTCATTGTAGGAGTTCATAAAATCAGTCACTTCCATTATAACATTTGCAGGTTGTAGCTACATCTTGATGACACCATAGATTGTATTTTCTAGCTTAGGTGAGAGCTGCTCATGTTCACAATTGAACCAAAGATAAAAACATAACAAATTCTTAATTCACTGGCTAATCTGCTTTATTGATTGCCCCCCTCACCGTTGGGTAATGTTTTCATTAACCAGAACATGTGAGTCTGTGATATTTTAGACTTCCAGCACTGATATTTTTGAAAGTGTTTTTCTTGTAAAGTCTCTCATGCAAGTTTCCCAGTGTTGTAAAATGGGTCACCGCTATTCTTCAACTATATGAACGAACATCTATTCTGGCTTATTTTAACTGTTTTGTAGGCAGCAGGAGAAGGCCTGCTCTGTCCTTTTTATTCGTAAAAGAAGAAACCATTTAGCCCGCAAAGCTGTAAATCCATCACTTTTTATTTCTTTTTAATGGACTCTATGCTGTAATTTCCTTGGCAGTAATGAATTAGCTGAGGGGTCCAGTTGGACGGTTGAACCCCCTTCTGAGAACTCAGATGCATGATGGATGTCTGGCGCAACATGACGGTCTGTCTCCTATTGAAAGCTTTCGATCTTGGCTCGGCAATGGCAGCCTGGGTGAGCCTGCCAGTTGGGTGTACGGAGGAAGAGGGAAGGTGGTAAAGAGCTTGTCGGTGTGGAGGGTAGAGGGTAACAAGGGGAATTTCCATCATGAAGTGATTACTTTTTTTAATTAGTGTGATCGATACAATTCGGTGGCGCAATGAGAGGTGCCGCTGCCCTCGAAGAGAGACGGAGGGATGTAATGAGTGGAGGTGTGGAAGAGATTGCCTTTAATAAAGATGGCACTTTGGCGGTTCAGCTTGACACACAAGTTCCATCAACCATATTTCATTATCAGCTGTTTGGACGACTGGTAATGATGAAAAATGTGTTTGTGCGTCAACTTGTTGGCTCATTGATGTGATGAATTTGGACACATGGTATGCCAGCTCGTATATAACTCATCTTGATCAGTTTATTTTTGTCTTTCAGTTGGCGTCAATATGTTCTACATCTGTATCATAGTCTATCTGTATGGGGACCTGGCCATCTACGCAGCTGCTGTACCCATATCGCTAATGGAAGTTGCCTGGTAAGACCAACTCAGTTTTTTCCCCATTTTATCATGTTCAGGCTCATTTTTATTGTAATTGTTGTATTGTAATTCTTTTAGACTTTATCTGTGAGAGAGATATCACATTCCTTAAGAAATTGAAACACCTGCTGTGTCGAGTTTCGGCATATTTGAGTTCTTATTGTCCCCTCTGTCTCCATTCTTTGGCTGCATTCTCACCTTTTGTTCTCGAGAGTATGACAATTAAGTTTTGTGAATGACCTCCCACTGATGCTCCTGGCATTTCAGTCTTGTTGACTGGCTTCCAGACAGGTTTTTATTGCAAGTCTGTTGGCCAGACGGGGTGTAAATGAGGTATTTCATATAGTTACGGACTTGGCCTCCGGAGCCTAGACCAAGGAAATAGCCGTTGCCCTTTAGTTGTTGTTGTGGTGGGATCACTGCAGGCTCCACGGGGACAGCTGAAGTGAAGCTCTTGACAGAAATGTTATTGACACTTTCAGGCACAAATTTCAGTTTGAATGTAACTCATAATATAGCCCTCAATAAATGAATAATTTCTCCACTGTTTTACTGCACTGTTTTTCTCCACTCAGTCACTTGCTCATCCATTTGTAGAGATGATCAGCTTTTTAAGGTGAAGGTACATGATTGAGTATGTGGTAATTTGAGATTGAGAGCTACATTTCAGTCCATTCTAACACAGGAAAGGAAAGTGAGCCTTCAGGCATGTAGCTGGCACTTTATACAGAATGGCTTACATTGACTACATAAGAATAACCTTGCCCACCAGTTTTATTTAATTCTGCGTCCGTATGATCTCAGTAAGTAACCCTCTGTAAAACTTTGCTGATTCTAACATTCAAGCAAGAATAAATGCGAGACGGAACTGAGACACTTCAAAAGCAATCCGCTTTGCCTGAAGGCACAAACTGTAGACTTCTTAGTGGCATGAGCAGAACCTGATGCTCAGTCTGCCGCACTGTGCCACCAGCAATGATAGGGTTTTGTGATTGCTTTTGAGTGATACTCTTTAAGTTTCCATCAAGAAGCCCCTTTCATCACCTCTGCTCCGCCCAACAGTAGTTTTTCCTCTGTGACTGAACTTCAACCGGTGGATTCTTTTTTTTTTTTTTTTGGTGTGTAAGGTCTGACAGTGGCAGGAATTGATACATTTTACTTGACAAGTTGTAGTCAGCGTTCACACCGCAAATTTAAAACGGCAATAGAGATGACTGCGCCTCGGATGTGGGTACAGCACAGACAGTAACATCGGCCAATTCCCACAAGGTCTGGGTCTTGCATTAAACTCTGTTGTGTGTCTTCCTTTGTCTTCCTGTGCAGCGGAAACCATTCGTGCAGCGCTGGAAGTGTGAAATACAATGATACAGACCCATGCTGGGGTCCTGTCACAAGGAAAGATGCTTACAGGGTGTTTCTGGTGAGTATTGACACCTCCTCCCCACAACCTCTACCCTGTTTTAATCCCATCTCTCTTGCCCACTCGCCCAGGGCTGCAGTCATGACCTCCTTAGTTGAGACAAAGTCAGTTCCAAGACCAGGTTCAGTTGAGTTTGATTCAAGACCAGGTCCAAATGGGGTCGAGACCACTTCAAGACCAGAGCAAACCAAGATCTATTCAAGACCAAAATAGGCAATAAACATGTACATACCTTCCCAAATGTAAAAATGATAAGTTTAATTAACATTAGCAGACTCAGATCTCTCTGCAGGAGCTCTGTACTAAACCCTTCAATATCCAACTAATCAGTGCATAGTTTGAGGACCCTTACATACACAGGTTTCTACAGGTTTCACACGGAACCATAATGTGCCAAGCCATCTGCATTAGTATCGCATTCGGCTTTTCTGTCTTCACAAAGTCCCTCGCTCACTCACACTTCCCCTGGCGCTCCACCTCTGCAGCCCAGAGGAAGTGCATGTGTGCCCTTGAAGTCTTGAGAGAGCCAAACTCCAGTGATTTTCACTCTTGCTTTAACTTTGCAGGACGACAGTGATAGATGTGACGATCTCCTCCTGTATTATTTCTCTGCCTCCCTCCACCCGTCTTTCCTTCCCCTCTCTATCCTCATTTTAATAGAATGAGCCAACCAGTTTGCCATTAAATTCGTTTTTTTTTTCTTCTTCTCCATTCTCAAACGGCATAAGCCACTTACTGTATGTAAGCAAGTTAAAATAATGCTGATTTGTAATCTCCGCTAAAGGAAATGGATATGTAATATTTTTTACCAGTAGAAAATTAGACTGCAGTGGACACTGAGAAGGCTTTCAGTGATATAACCCAAGCAGAGCTCTGTGATGCACTGGTCAATTCCAGCGCACATGCCCATTGAGTACTGATTATTTTCTGGAAAAGTAAAGAGTCATTTGCATGTCTTTTATTTTTAGTCTCATAATTTGCTGGCAACAGTTATGTTGCAAAGCTTGAATGATGTTAAAATCAAACCAGTCCTTTTCTCCTCTATGTGTCACATATCCGGTTGCTGGCAAAGCTAACAAAGACATTTTCTGGGGTGAAAGGTGCAATCCTCACTATTTTCAAAGTCAAATAACTTTAAACATTCCTCTGAAATCAGCTGGCACGACGCTCATGTTGGCTTCAGAAGAAAGATTTAAAGCCTACTATATTTCCACTATTATTTCTTGCATAATTTTGCTTTGGAATTGTCCCAATGTTTACCTCGTCGTTACATCATTTTCTCTACATGGTAGCTGACCCATTCTTTCTAAACGCATTAGTTTAAATGATCGACTATAGCTGACACAAAACCTACCATCCTTGGCTTTTTGCTGAAGAGTTGTCTCTTGGTATTAGGTGTTACTCTTGTCTTCGTACAGACATTGAGAGGTTTTTGTGGGGAAAGTTTTATATATATATATATGTTTTTTTTAATCCATGAAGTCTTATTAGATTTCTTCCCCTGGTGGATCCACCCTTAAATAAATCATAAATCACTGAGCTTTGATAAAACATTCATCAAGCTCTTGTTAGCATACAGCAGGCAGAGCATCCTCTCCAATGCTCCGCTCCACCCTTTGTCTTTGCCTTCGCAGGGTCAAACGCTCTGGCCTCTAAGGCACTGCCCGGACTCTGAATGATGAGTCTAAATAATTGACCATTTCTTCTCAGTGAGCAGCTCTCATCAGCTCTGCTCTACCTTGTGGAAGGAGCTATCAAAATCTGCCCCACCCAAGATGCACCCTACCTCCTTTGTATGCCCAGGCTGCCACATTGTGAGTCAGGCTCAGAGGCCAAGGTGCCCTTCTCCCACAGTGTTTAACTGAGGGTCCATTTCTACGATGGAGAACATATTGGTTTCAGTGGAGTCAATCAATGAAGCCATTGATTGCCTCCTGAAAAATGGTCATTTCTGATATATATATTCCAGCCTTTTCTTTCTGGAATTGGGAGTGTTGGTTTGACTGTTCTCTAGATTGAAGTTTGACATAACTGATTTGGTGTTAATTGTCTCAACATTTTGCACTATCATTTTTTTTTGTTATTGTCAAGAATGATAATTGATCCATTTGGAGACTTCTTGTTACAGCTAAGTAATGGGCTATGCCGTTATAATTCCTTTTCATCCCTCAGTAACACCAACAACATCAAATTAAGTATTTTGGAAATATCTAGGTATCAGTTTCCACAGTGTCTTTCATGTTTTTTTTCCTTTTGAGGTGTTTAAGAAGATGCTGGTCGACGGTAGACTGGTAGAGAAGTAGATTTGTCACTTGAAGGTTGCTGATTTCAATCCTAAGTCCTGGGAAAATCGGGGTAGGGAATGAATAACACTTTCCTCTCTCAGCAGCTACTGTGCCCTTGAGTAAGGCACTTAATTCCCATCTGCTCTAGTCGAGCTGCTTAGTGGCCACCAGAATACTGAGGTTGTACTGGGCAGCTCCCGGGCGTCTATGTGTGTAACTGTATGAATGTGGAGCAGGGTGCTTCTGGCAAATGGCAAACGGTCTCTAGGTAAATAAAGGTTAAACAGAATGAAAATACATAAACCTTAAAAGGTAAGCATAATTAAACCTGCACTAGGCAAGATTTTATATTAAAGGTACACCCTTTTTATCAGTTTAAATCACAAAATGGAGCTGCAACAGAGAAGGGCATCACATCCCCCCTTATTGGCCCTGTAGATTCACAATTTGCCCAAATGAAATTCTAGTGTCGTGTATAGACACTTGCAGGAAGTCTCTACACCCCAGGAGGTGATGAATCAATAGAGCAAAATACAGAACCTAAACAGCACCGAGCAAGCAGTCCATCTAGAGAAAATTGGACTCACTAATGTTGGATCTTGTCCTCTCTCATTCCATTGGTATCCTTTGTTACAAAGCAATCACAGACCGGCTGATGTTAAAACAGTTCCCTGTTACTGCCAGAGTTGCGGAGAGTCAACTAGCCGGCATGCCAGTCCCTCCAGGTCGGCACACCTCCAGCTAGCTGTTCCAGGTTAGCCTTCGGCCTTCAAGTACAGGTCAGCTTTTCGGCTCCAAAACTAGCAGACCAGCTTTCCACCTGAGCCCCTCAGGTGCTCTCTCTGCTCCCTTCTCTCCGACTGGAAGCCAAACACGCATTAAAAAGGTTCCCGGCTCGGGATGCAGGGAGAACCAGCCCACCAGCTCCATTCTCTCCTGCATCTAGCCCAGGCCTCAGCCACACACCTCCCAGTCCGCCACACTCTATTTTATGCTTTTTTCTATTATATCCTGTTCAATAAATTACCTTTTCACTTGTTTTCACCACTAAATTCGCTAAATTATTTCTTGGAAATCATTCTTTACAGTTAAGGCAGATTGTCAATCCTACTTTAATATTTATAGTCTAGTTTCTCTTTACGGATCTAGAGGTGTCATTTATAAGGGGCTTAGTGCCATGTTGTGGTATTACCTGTGTCTAGGAGGTTGGAGAAGTACTATTATTATATACAGTTCTGGCACCCTTGCATTTTATGCAGATAATCTACAATAACCAAAAATTAGATGCATGTGTGTCTTATTTATTATTATTTAGCTATTGTTATGACTTAGATGAAGATTAGACCATATTTTAGGAGCCATTTATGCAGGAATGCAGGTCATTCAACAGGGTTCACAAACTTTCTCACAGCTGTACCATAACCCTGCACCTACTGTTCTTCCCATATTATTCAGTTTTTATGAATTTGTTTTCAAATATACTACGGTTCAAGTTAAGACTAATGTTTTAAATGATGTTTTGCAGGTAAATGTGTTTTAGTTAAAAGGGTATGCATTGACTAAATTCCACAACAGTCACAATACTGTACCCTGATTGGCTGACAGCACCAGCTCAAATTGAGTGGAGGCTTTCCAGTTCAAATGCTGCAAACAAACTAACCTGATTGGACAGATTTCAGGAATTCTTTAATGAGGGGAGCCAATCAGGACCAAGCCTGGTTGTGATGTATTTTCTGCGAGTATTTACTGGAGTTAAGCCAAAGCTGCCTGTTTTAAAAAATCTACTTTTGAAAATGCCACAAATTACAACACTCAAATAAAACAAAATGTAAACAATGTCTACAAAATTTGAATTCCTGTAATAGGGCAGCTTTATGTTCGTCAATCAACTTAATTGGCTAGTGGCATGTAGAGCTCAGTACAGTACAATAGTGATGTTTAGTGTGGAGTATCGGGCCTACCACTAATGTGGTCTAACCTATTAGAATGGTGTGTAGCAATGTGTTCTTCTGGGCTACGCTCTGATAAAGACACTTCCCTGCTTGTGACCAGGGGAATCATTGGGATTGATGCTGGACACATTACTAGAGCCATAACATTTTTAGAGTTTAGAAAATGTAGAGGGGGGGAAGATTAAACAGCAGCCTGATTATGGTGTCACTCCACAGAGCTGTAATCCCTGTGTGGGTGACCGGTGGTTGCATAGTGAGAGAGGGAAAGCGAGGCAGAGACGGAGAAAGAGACACAAAACTAAGGGGCTAGTGCCAGAGGGATTCAGACGTAGGGAGATGTTGTATTGATGGATGGCGGCTCTCCTCTTGTGCATCCTGCAGAATGGATTGATTCCCACGTGAGCTTAAAAGCTTTTTCCCGCCTCTCCTTCTCCTGGACTTTATCTTGACCTAGCAGTCACAACAGTCTGCGCCGTTGCTGGCGTGCATCTGTCTGCTTAATCAACCCCGGTTTTTAGAAACACCGTCACAATGGTCACACCAGGTGATTCTCATGAACAGAGGCTTCGGCAACCAGACTTATCACAGAGCTCTTAGTCGTTGACCTGATTTGGAGGCTGCCTCCCTCGGTCCCTTTTGTCAGGACATGATGTTCTTAGATTTTGCGTGTGGATCTCTTCGCCGGCGTTGGCAGGTTTCCCCCCTAGATGCTTGCTCCGCAGCGATTGCAGTGCTTTGTTTGGAGTGGACAACAGATTGCGGGTTATTTTTAGGCGACAGAACAGCTGTCCCTATGCAGATGACTAGACCTGTTCCTGATAGACATTAGGGCAATGAGCAGAGACGGGGAAAGGTGAGAGAAACACTCGGCCTGAAACCTGGTTTAGTTACTCGGGAGGCAACAGTTGGAAACCTTGTCATTTATATTGCCATGCATAGGACAATATCTTTCATTCACCCTGTTGCTAGATTCTTGGATTGAGCATTGCTGTCTACAAGTTGCTTGACCCTTTTCCCTCATTTTTACATGTCATGCACTGTCATAGTCGACTTAAATACTCAGCTTAGGCAGCTCTGGGATATAGTCTTGCATCCCAACTTTTTGTACAGCTGGCGGCATTCCCTCACATATCTACAGTATTTGTTGGCTCAGTGGTTGCGGGGGGAGGAGGATTGACCATTGTGTAACTGGACACTCAGTGTTTGACCTGGCCTTCACTTTGAATCGTAACGATTAAGTTTCACAGTGATGCGCAACAGTGGGGTCTTTCTGGGGTTGTTCCGGCTCTAGCAGAGAGATCTCAATTAAACCTTTTGTGTCCTTGATTGTCCTTGATAGTTTTCTCTTTGAATTTCAATCGCAGCACCACAGGAACTTCATCACAGTGACTAGCCAAGCAGTGGTCGCTACAGTCTACCCCGTTGGACTGTCACCATAATTTAAATGGCCGATTCATTTTTCTCCTTCTATTGGCAAAGTGACGGGAAATCAATGCAGTATAGGGGCTTAAAAGTAGAAATTGCTTACACTGCATTGTTCTCTTCTTATCTTCATGCAGATGTTTGAATTAAAGCGTGTGCCTATTAAACCACACAAAGTGTGAGTGACTGTCTGGCGAATTTAATTATAGTAGAACCTTGTTGTTGCTTGTTGTCCAAGAAATCCAGAAATCCTTCCAGAAATGATCCGTCCTGCCCCCTTTCAGTTCAGAAATGGGTAATTAATTAGTGTGCATGTCTGTGTAGATGCGTCGGCCCCAGTCTTATGAAATATGGCCACAGGAATGCAATCGATCACTCCTTTTGTGATTCTCTCCAACTCCTAGGGCTTGGAGCCTGGGATTGTTATTAATTCACCCTACTTGACGTAATTATTTTTCAGGTTACTCACAAGGTCCTCAATATAATGTAAAATTATAATCTGAGCTACCTGGGGAATCGCGGTTACTAACTAATGAAATGCTCACATGACTGAAATGCATTGAAATCTTAGATCTGATTCAGAATACAAGACAAGCTGGTAAAATCTTGCCTCTAGCCTGTAGAGTCTAATTTGCAATTGACATTTGTTGTAATTTCATACATCAACAAATAAGTGTTGTTGACTGTGCACAGTTTTTGCATTGTTGCATACTTAGCCTTTCATTCTTTTTGGTTTAATCAGAATGTGAGGCTAGTAAAATTTAAATTTTACTGCAGCATCAAAATGACAAGCTTCTAGAAACAGGCACTTATGTGTTTTGCTGTTATCTTGAATTAATGATGCTCACATAAGTAAACGCACCAGGAATAAACAACAGAAATAAAATGCTTGGTCAATAAACAAAAATAATACACATATGCTCACACACACACAGAAGCAGTACTTATGTGTGTTCATGCTCAAGCATGATTTAAAAGGCAAGTCCTGCTGCAATTCAAATGTGCTGATACCGATTTTTCAGAACCAGTACGAGTAGCGAGTACTTTATGAAGTAGATCGGCCAATAGGTTCAAGTTCAAGTTGATGTTCAAGCACTACTCAATTAAAGGAGTGTAAAACCTTCAACTCACTTTTTTGAGTTATTAATCAGTGTTCATGGCAATTGTTTTTTCCTGGATTTTCTCTGCAAATGTCTGTCACCAACAAGCGGTTGAAAAACTAAAAACTAAATAGCGTTTTTGTAGTTTATAGAATTTTGCAAATCGTTATACATGCTACAATCCACTTGCCCCTCCCCTCATCCTTACCCCTTTTTTTTAGAGTTGCGCCGTAGACGGAGAAAGGCTCAAGTTGAGAATAACACAACCCTTTAACTGTCATTCATGCCACCTAGAATTTGGGCTGTTATAAAAACAGTTACAGGAACGTGTGCATCAAATGTGTTCATTTATTCATTTGATCAAAAAGATAAAGAGGCTCCTCTTCTTAACAACAGGAACCATGCCTATGAACTTCACAACTAGCAGCATTCACTTGTCAGGACATTTTTTGTCCCACTGGAAAAGTTTCATATTGTGCAAAGCGTGTATTATTGAAATATCTCTTTCAGCACGGCTTCATTTGCCGATGTCAGTAGGAATACTTGGGAGCTGGATCGGCGGCGATCCCCGCACCACAGATCCACTACAGATTACTGTGTTCAGCGAGGAGAGAGGGTGCTGCAGTGTAGTGTGGTAGCGCTATGGCAGCGACTCCGCCATCGAGGGCCAGAGCTGTAGGGAGATGACAGTGCAGATGGTTTAATAGAGATTATCACAGCAGGAAGCAGTGTTTGAGCTGGGAGCCACACGGGGGGAGTCCACTCCACACAACAGCAGGAAGCAGCATCCGAGCAGCAGATCAGGACAGGGAGGAGATGCATGATGCTGAATGACTGGTGGTAACTGGAGATGAGGGAGCAATCGTCAAGGGGACTTAGAGGTCATGGAGGGATAATTGATGGGCTGACTAGATTGGTTTTGTGTGGAAATGGCATAGATAGGCGCCATAAATGTAGCTATTTATTCCAGCCCATTTTGTTACAGGTAAACTGTGACTATATTAGATAAAGTATAAACTTATGCATCATGCTTCTTTTGAAACAGGATAATGTTAATAATTTTTTCCCCTTTAAGTCTTATTAGACCATATAACTTCAGCAGGTTGAGTGTAGATCTTAAAGGACATTGCGCGAGATGTGTGTGTATGTGGCCCTGTCACATTATCCTCAAAAAAGAGGCAGTTAAAAAGCTGCTTAAATTGTATCAATCATCCCTCTGTTAATCATTTATGACCGATAGTGTTTGTTTCAGCAGTATTTCACCTAGAGGGTTCTTTTAAAAAATTGTAGAATAATACAATATATATAAATATATGTGTGTGTGTGATTATTATTATAAGTTGTTGTATGCTCCTTTTCTTTGAGGGTAAGATAAAGCCAAGTGTATCTGCCCCCTCACTGCTTCAACAAGGTCCCGCCTTTATGTATTGAGGGGGAAAAAGAAATCTACATGCTGAGTGTAAAGCTGGTTATCTGGTACAAGGACGTTTCAGAGTGATGTAATGGTCTCCCTCGCTGGATGGCTGAAGGCAAACGAACGTGATTCTCATGAAATGAGCCGCAGCCCTCGCCCGCATTTACAATACAGACAGGTTAACAATAGACGTCTGCGTTCGGACCTGGCGTGACCTTGAGCTCATTGTGTGTGTGTGTGTGTACAGCTGGGTGTTGGAGCGGCTGACCAGGTCTCTTTCTGAATTGATTAGCTAGTTAGGGCAGGGTGCTCCATTGTAGCTCCTTAGGGAGGGGCTTCTTAAGTGCTGTCCACTGACCCGTTGTACCCGCCCCCCCAAAATGGAGCATAAAAACGGACAGTTGGTGTCGGATTCAATTACGCCTTGACATATAGCATATTCATGAAAGGCCTCCTTTGTTGATTTATTCCTTTATTTTTCATAAGGTCTATCATTAGCTTAATTTGGTGGGAAAGTGTCCTGTACCCTGGCGGGCTGCTGCTCCTAACCTCCTCTCCTGCTGCTCCCAACCTCTCCTCCTCCTCCTCCTCCTCTCTCCCTCTTTTACAATAGGTAGAATGATGGGCGGAGTGAAATAGCCATCGTCCTATTAAACCACAGGCAAATTATCGTTTCTCATTTCCTCCCCAGATATGTCCCGAGCCTGTCATAAATCTTCGCCGCGCGCTGTTGCTCGTTATTTTTACCTAGGTGTATAATGGTTTCTTTTTTGAGGAGCGGGGCCGCATATTAGAGATTTTAATTAGGCAAAACCTCTTGGAAACGGCGCCCCGGCACCCCACTGGAAGCCATAAAGGCTTTAGTGCAGCGAATGGATGCTCATCATTGTTTACTTTGACAACAGACTGTGTTTTCCTTTTTCCCCCGGTTTCTTGTGAATACTCATATTCAGATACAGCTGCTTGCCTGCGTGCATGTTTTTGTGAGTTATGGTTTGACAATATAGACATATTATTGATAAATGGTGTAATGATGAGTTTCTAAGCTCAATTCCAGTATCGCTCTAGATTGGTAAAGAGACATAGTGTCTACTTTGGGATTGTTCTGGATTTTGTGACCTCTGTGACACCGTGCCAACTTAATTATTATCAATTTCAATGTATCTATTCAGTTACTATTAGGATGCACTTTTATGAGTGTAGCTTAATGACAGGGAAGGTGTGTGTGTGTGGTTTTGCTTCTTTAATCCAGTCTTGATTATCTGATGTTATTGCGGCCTCTGTAAAAAGTAAAGTAAGAGTTGGTCTTCATTAATCTCCCCTGTTCCTCGTTTTCAAATAGCCGTATCACTTTGTCATCGCTATCTTTTTGCGTTCTCTGTTTTCGCTGTGTAAACAAGGTCCAAGGTAAATGTGACCTTGTTATTCAACCAAGGCGAGGGCTTTACCTCTACGGACTATTAAAATCGCACAAGTGGAACACCCTAATCACCTGCTAAATCATGCTGCAGATGACTTAATGGATGTATGATCACCTTTTTACACATGACTTTTGTAGCAAACAGTCCAGCCGAGCCATTAATGCTGCTTGCGTAATGTGAAAGTCTTTGTTTGACAGTGGCCTTTGTTTGGCCTTGACAACTCTAGAGGATGATTTAGTGGTACTGCGGTGAAACAAAGTCGTCGTGTTTATTTTTTTTGGTTTCATTCCACAGTCGAAAAGAAATTTGAATGTCACATAGTTAAACGGCCCAAACGTTTTTAGATATGAACATTTGGTGGAAGATTTTATCCAACGTCCCTTACAGTTTCAGTGTTAGCAAATGTGGCCCCTAACACTAGTACCATGCACAACATATTTTTCCACTATATACAATGTACTGACCTGTCTTAAAACTTTGCCTGCACTTTGTTGGGGAAAGGTGGCAATACATTACCCTTGCATCTCCACCTTCACCCCATCCCCACTCCCTCCCCTTTCATTTGACTTCCCCTCATAACAGTCTGTAGCGACTCGCTACAATACCGGGGTCCGTGACAGACAGGGACAACACGGGAGGAGAGTCAAGTGGCCAGCAGCGCCGTTTTATTTGCACCACAACACAGTCAGCAATATAACAACGGCCCGGGTCTCGACGGCAGCTGGTCCTCGGCGCCGTCTCCAGCCGCTGACGC
>CABFOQ010019142.1:0-10699 GCA_900660455.1 Gephyroberyx darwinii
AGCTATCGCAAGCAGTCCAGCTCCGAGCTGGACACAGACTTGGACGGAGAGGACTTTGAAATGCTGGATCAGTCTGAACTGAACCAGATGGATCCCCTTGGGGGAGGAGGGGGTCCTAGACGAGGAGATAGCCAGGGGCCCAACTTCTTGTCCAACCTGCTGGGGAAACCACAGTGAGGCGTGTGTGTGTGTGTGTGTCTTAATGAGCAGTATATATGTTGATGAGCTGTGTGTGTGTACGTGTGTTTGCACGCGTGTGTGTATGAGAAAGAAGACTTTAGGTTCCAGCAGCCCTCCTCCTGATTGGCATCAGTTGACATCACTGTGAATTACTTTTTTCTATCTCATTTTCAACATTTCAACACCACCATCATCCAGACAACTTTTGCTTTGTAGGCTGAGCAATAGGAAATGCAACAAAAAAAGAAAAGAAATCTCAAAACAGGAAATGAACCAGCATTATTGAGCCTTGTTGCGGTCTTGTGATTTTATGCACCTTTAGGTAATAAGGGTGCTTTGTTGATCACTAGGAATGAAAGGCAACAGTACCCATACTGATACCTGTTCTCTGCCTGGAGGTCCAGACACACAGGGCTATTTAACATGGGACCAATTATGACCTTCCTGTTGCTTTGCGCTGACGAGCTGTTTTACAATTAACACAACCTCCAACTGAAAAGTTTGAGATCTCTTTGGTATTGACATGTTGGAACAGCATTTCATGTTCAAGTGTATTTAGTGATTGGAATAGTGGTATAGAAATTGATACTGAGCAAAGTGTTTTTTATTTGGTGTTTAACGGGCGAAACGATCAAGTACCCAATCGAGACCCAGATTGTTAATCTTTTCTGGCACTTTTTTGTTGATTAAGAAACAGCAGTTCATCATGTTGCTGTTGAGCTTTGGTGCCCTTACTGTCCTTTCAGGTAGCATGTGGCTATGGTCTATATGAAGACAACATAGTGCATTTGATGCCACATGTTAACCGAGATGAATTCACGTCTTTGTTAAACGCTTGTCAGTAACGCTTCTAAGATGAACCATGGTATACTATTTGGATAAAAGCTTCCATTACTGCTCTTTGTGCACTTTTTATTTCTATTTTCCATGTTTTTTGTTTATCCTAATAAGGCATCTTCATACATTTTAGGAAGCTTATTTTATCTATTTTAAAGAGAGAATGTGACAGTATAGTCTTAAGACACCAGACCCAGAAGAACTTAAGATGCTATGTTATGATGTTTGATGCTCATTGCATCCATGCTGGATGTGTGCCTCAAGCTGGGCTATGCTTCCTGTTGTTTTCTGTGTGAATCCAAGATAAATATTTTTCATTTTCTTGAACTTTAATACAGCTCGGTGAACATATTGTATCCATGTTTAATACATTGGATGGATTTGTTTTGCTCTCTTGTTCAATAGCAATATTTAAACACGAGTTACCATATCTTTGTCCCCATTTTTCTACCTTATCTAGTTGACAGGAAAATCAAACATTCTTCAATTTACAAACCTTTTCCTGTTCTTTGGGGGCAACATGTTTACATTAAAATCTGTTATAGAAACTTACCCTGGTTTAAGAGTGAGTATGTAAATGTTTCATTCAGCTTATATATGAAAAGAAAACAGGGGTGCAGTAAACGTTTTTGTGCTGGTCTGCCTGACTTCTCTGTGATGGGCAAACAAAGCCCTCTTTTTTGTTTTCATGTTAAAATAGGAATGGCGTCTGGTGATTCAAACTGAAATGAGCCACAGCTGGGATTCACTCAAATGCATTTATCAAACAATCAAACAGAGAATGCTGGGTTTTTATTAGACAAAAGCAAATTGCTCCATTTCATTGTGTTATTTTGTAAAGAAAATCATAGCTGCGGAAGATTTAGTACAATAGGTAGAACTGCTGGATCCACGTTCATGGAGACGAACTAGAAAAATAGTGAATTGAAGGGTAAATTTTAAAGAGGTTGCGTTAGTTTGACTTGTTTTGACCAGTTCAGTTTTAACCACAATGTTGCTCATTGTTGCTCCATGAAGTCAGTTCCTCAATATGAGTGATCTCTAGTCAGTATAATAGTGTAATGTGCACAGTAGTGTATTTTCCTCTCTGTAGTTGGTTTTGATATGTTTTGATGTGCAAATCCTTATTAAATAAAATGTTTGCAATTATGTTCGTGTAGATTGTTTATGTTAATGGATAATTATGAAACAGTCTTCTAATAATGTTTTTGTTTTCTGATGATTTTTGAACTTTTGAATAAGCACGTTTTTGTATTAGCCCTGATACAGGACCCTTTGGGAGTCTTTCATCATATGGCTGTTTACCTCTCCCATAGGGTCCTGTATTGCTCCATTGACCGTACGAAAGTCAGCGAGCCCGATAATGAAACCAATACATTGAATTTCTCTGACCTAAACAGATATCCATAATCCTTCACTTGTCTACTTGCATGGCGGCAGGTGGTGCTCCATCTCCTACGCACAAATAAACTTTTATCCTTTGTTAAAGGCAGGTATACTCCAACATTTCCATTCCAAGCTAAACATCCTGGTATTTTAAGTATATTGATGTTGGAGAAAATGTTGCCTTCTAAAACCAGGTTCAGGTTACTGAACAAACATACTGATCAACAGTTGGTAGACATTATAGTGGAGTATTCTGATCATAGACAAAGTCTCAGTGGAAATGCACAAACAGCTGGAAAAGTCTGGAAGTCTGGAAAAGCTTTAGATCCCATTTGAGCCAGTTCAGACAATCTGTGTCTAATAGAACATGGGAAATTAGGAAGATACACCCTACAGTATTGTACACCTAAACTAATTTACCCTAAATGTGCTTTAAGCCTGATACGTTTTTGAACAGCAACACATTTTTGATGTTTAAGTTTAATTCTCTTATTGCTTTGGATGTGGAATAACAGTGACTATGAGGCTAAAGTACAGATTGTCAACTTTAACTTGAAGGGACTTTCATCCCTATTGGATAAAAAGGAACCATAGCCCTTTTGTTCATGGTCATGGTCATGTTAAAAATTCTTGCTGTGCAGTGACTTCTAGTTGTCTAAAAGCCATAGATGTCACCAAACTACATCTCTTATTTACAGGTTGTCCTCACAGTCATGCTGTCAGTTCACACCCGAAACAGTGATGAAGTCAAATAATATGTTAAGATGTTGCTCTCCATATCCTTATGGAGCTCATTGAATATTAGGAGGCAACAGAAATGTAATCTTAGATGAAAAATATCTTTTGACTATTCCAAAGTCTTAATCAAGCATTTGCAACAGGGCCCCTAAAATTTGGAACATCTTGCCTGAGGAAACATGATTCAAGACGCAACTAAAAGCTTTCTTGCAGTTAACTGATAAATTGTCATTGCTCTCATTATGCTAAAGTGATATTTCTGATTTGTTGGATGAAGTCCAATGTTTAATACTGCTGAGGTGGCCATAAATATCCCCAAATATCCTTTTGGCCTCAATTTGATGGACTTGGATGGATCGCTGCTGAGAGCTCAAGTGCGTACTGTGCTAATTTAATTGACTGCCTCAAGCACTGGATGGGTATCTCTGGCTCAGCACCGGGCTGGCTCAGATCCTATTATTTTAATAAGACGTACTCTGTCTTAAGGCATCCTCTTCCTCAGCACACATTACCTGTAGGGTCCCACAGGGCTCAATTATGGGCCCCATCCTTTTCTCTCTTTGCAACATCATTCATAAACACAATGTGTCTTTCTATTGCTGTGTTGACGGTACTCAGATATATTTCCTGTTAAAAGGAAATATTAATGACCCCCAAATATATATGAGGCTGTGCAGAGACCTTTTCAGAAGTGCTCAAAGTGAAAAAAAAGGGCCCACCAAACTAGAATAACAGCTTCATCACATCTTAGGAATTATGTATATAATTTTATTAATTATAAAATCCAGTGACAACTTAACAGAAATTATTTTTTTAATTTTATTTATATATGACAAATATTCAGTGAGCTGCATTAATAAATAGTTGGACCATTCCAAAGGCATCTTTGTTGTGAATGTTGTTTTTGTTAGTAGTAGTAATAGTATTATTATTGTTATTATTGTGTTAGACTGTTATTTTTGTGATATGTTATGATAGTATGTCTGATGCATATTGTTTTGCTTTATCTGTTCTACCAAGGTGTCTCTTTATCATCATAGCTGAAGGTTTCTGTGATCTTGAAACATACTGCAACTTTATTACCATTCAAATTTGGGCATATAATATATATAGGCTACATGTTTGGATGTAATTTTTTTAGAGGAAGTATTGTATTATAGTTTTTCTAACAGAGAAATACAGTAACAATGTAAAAACTCTATTTTTTGGAGATTACTACACTGGTCTGCAGAAAGTTGGTGCAATGGTGACGGTCCGAGCTTTTAATTTTACTTTAACCTGAGAGGAGGACAAAATAAAGAGCTCTCACTCGGCCTCTATTTCCGGGCACCACAAAACGTCACGTTGTACGTGAAGTACGGCAGACCAGAAACTCCTCTCAGTTATCAAGTGGCGACTTCTGTTGCAGACATTTTCAAATTATATTGGGCAAATTACGCATAAACTGAAAGTACTGTTAAATACATTTCTGAGTTTCTTGTGAATACAAATTGTACTATATCATTATGGAAACAGCGCTATGGGTGGGGCTGCGGCAAAAGTGGAAGAGAGCGCATGCGTGAGAGTTAACGGCCACATTTGCAGCGTGCAAAATGAACGCTGTGGTACATCTTTCTAAAAAATAAACTATCTTTTCTGTGACGCGTATTTCGCGCGAAACTCAGCTCAGTTTTGAAAGCTAACTCGGATCAAAGTGGAAGAAAATGAGCAAGAAAGATAACGGTAAGTCTCAAGTTAGTTAGATGTCTGGTTATAGTGTCTGTAGCTAACCCGTATCTTTGACACTGTTAACAACGTTGGTTAGGTTTGACAGTTTCATTCTTAGTGAGAAGCTACTTACTAGCTCAAGTTAGCCAGCCAGCCAACGGAGTAAGCTAACGTTAGCTCCGAAACCTTTTCTTGTCAAGGACCCCCGGAAAAGACACTTGACCACGGTTAGAACATAATTACATAACTGCTATATTTGGGGAGCGTGGAACATTTGATCAAATAGTCATTGTTATACAGTTTGCAATCGTGGTAACGTCTAGTGAGGTAAACGATGAAAGTAAACTATTCATCATTTTGCTGGGGGGAACCCCAGTGGGAAACAGCTGGCTAGCTAACGTAATACTGTTCTGTTTTGACGTTGCTAATATCAGACGAGAATCCGGTAAAGACCGAGTGATAGCACGGGGCACAATCCGATATCAATATAATAACGTGAATTATGAATCTTTTATTTAACGTTATGCCTCTAGTGTTGTCGGCCAGGAGAATGGTGGCGTTCGTCCCTCGGGAATTTGTTTTAATAAAATCACCAAAGGTTCAAAGTTGTCGAAATGCGTGTTTGCTAGCTGTAGACTAGCCGTCCACTAACTGTCATGCCTGGCTGGTGGGATAACATGGCACGCGCTCTGTGTGTGTCATGTCACGGTCAGTGGTGTTACCGGGTTGTCCTGCTGTCACTCACAGGCGCCGCGCTCATTCTCGACTATCTGAATGAGAAGAACCGACCCTACAGCGCCCAAGATGTCTTCTGTAATCTACAAAAGCAGCATGGACTGGGCAAAACAGTGAGATTCAGTCTAATCTTCATCTAGAAAACGCTGTGCATGTTTAGCTACAGTTATGATGGATTGACAACTCCTGTTTTACCAGGCAGTGGTCAAAGCCATGGAGCAGCTGGCTCTGGAGGGGAAGATCAAGGAGAAAATATATGGCAAGCAAAAGATTTATTTTGCTGATCAGGTTAGTCTGCCCATGCATAACAGCAGGCCTCGACAAAACATAGTTTTGAAGTTTTGCAACCTGATCCATGGGATAATCTTTTACCAACCTGCTCCTGGCTCTCCACAGGCTCAGTTCAAAGAGGTGAAGGATGCTGACCTGAAGGCAATGGACAGCCAGTTCTCAGAGCTCAACACTGAGGTGAAGTCCATCACCCAAGTTTGCAGACAGCTGGATGCAGGTGGGGTGCACTGATGGTGTGTTGTCTCCAGACAGACAAAATGCAGCTTGTTTTTTTCGGTCTTATCTTCTCTAAGTGTACAAAATGCTGAGGTGATATGTGCATTCATTATCGTAGGCCAGGGATTGCTGCTGTTTGATAAACAAGTATGGTAAATGTGTTGCATGGGACTTTCCTAAGCTCGAGCTACCTTGTTATTTTTGTTGTACTGCATTTTTAAGGGGGTATTGTGTTATCTTGTGAAATTTGGGATAACAGAGCTGAAGGAGCTCAGCAGTTCCCTGACTACGGAGGAAATGATGTCAGAGATCCGAGAGCTGAAAGAAGAGTGTTCCGGGTACAGAGCGCGTCTGGAGAAGATAAAGTCGGCCACAAATCATGTCACACCAGAGGAGAAAGAGAAGGTGGGGAATGCATTTGTGCTCACTGGTTAAAGTGAACCTTCATCTTAGACATCTAGTCAAAAATTTGCTGTTTTGCCTTTGTTGTAATTTCCCAATTCAAACAAATGAGGTACATTGCTTATAGTGTTTTCATTTTCAGGTTTACAAAGAGCAGAACGTTTATGTGAAGGAGTGGAAAAAGAGGAAGAGATTGGTGATGTATATTCTGATTACCATCATCACGTTAAAATGAGGAATATATTATAAATCGTGCATAAAAGTATTTTGCTGTTTTAGTTCACATTGTAAATATTGGCATGTTGGCAATATTGAAACATTTACTTTGATTGAGAATGGCTGATGTCGTTGAAAAGATGTTGATAGAAGATGCAGAAAACATTTTGTTCCTCATATCAAGATCAACATGACAATTACTACATAAGAGATGAGTAGATAACGGATGAGTTTTTGTATTTTCCAGACCTTTGTGTTAAATCATTTCCATGACTATGTCCTTTTGATACAAACTAAGATGAAGAGATGTTCGTATAATTTTTCTCACCACCCAATTTTCAAGCTACTTTGTGCTGTGCTTCTCTCAGGCATCAGACATGATGAATGCCATTCTGGAGGGATATCCGAAGAGCAAGAAGCAGTTCCTAGTGAGTTGATCATCACCTGCGTAATATAATACAATACTATGTTGTTTGGATGCTACCATACTGACGACTTCCCGGTGCTCTGGTTACAGGAAGAAGTCGGTGTGGAGACCGACGAGGACTGCAAGGTGGTTGTGCCAAGTACTTGACACAAAGAGAAAATACTTGTTTTATAGTCACTTTATAAGCTGAGGAAATAGATTACACGTCGATAAGGCAGAGCAAATACTTTATTTATAGCTTTAAAGATCTTTTTTGAACAAATACATCTTCAATAAAAGACAAGATATGGATACACAATGCATTCTTTGCAGTTTAAAGTATATTTATACAAAAAACAGCTCAATCACCATCTGATTACTGCATTTGCGAGACACGAACAGTACATTACAGCATTTAGACAGCACAGAGGTGCTTGTCACCTCCCAGAAATATTTATTAAAATTTTCCCTTTTTAAAGCCTGAACATAAAACAGCAAGCCCTGATTTTGTTTTCTGTGATTTCCTGAGCTCAGTGAAACTCGCAGCAAATCATTCATTATATATTTGACAGTTTACTTTGTTATAACTTTGTTATGTTTGTAAACTGCACATACGGACTTAAAATGTACTAAGCATAGTTACTTTGTCCCATTTTTACTTCATCATCCCACTGAGGATTATTTCATTCAATACTTGTGCCAGTTCTCAAGACTATAAATGTTCCTGACTGACGTTTGAAACCGACCTTTGACCAGAATGTTGCTCCAATAAAACATTCTATCGAATGTTCCTCTATTATCTCTGAAATCATTTAAGAGGTTTCACAGGTACATTGGCTGCAGTGACGGAGACCTGAGACTGTTGTCAAGCTATTGGAATTGAGCCTCATCATGTATCTGTTAAACCACATTTCATTTTGGGTAAACCTAAATTAATATGACGGACATTTCCTTACATAGTGTTGATTTCACTTTGGATTGTGATACTAGCCAGTCCTCCATGAAGCAACAAAATGAGACAAGGTCAAAAATCTATTCATCTTTGCTGAAAACAAGATATTCCTGTGATTAAAGCAACAATACTGAGGCAACTCCTTGGGCAGTTGTCCATCAGAGTTGCCCGGTGTATCACTGATCTTAATCATTTACGGGAAAGAAAACTGTACAAGCTGTTCTGAAAAATAGCCACCTGTCAATCACACCAGCTCTCATTCACTATAAAGTGGTAACCTCTGTGGCCCAGTTCCTTTACAAACCCCTGCCAGGTTTTCCCAGAGAATGTGTGACTGTGATGCTGGGGCACCATTGATGGTATTCAAAGGTGATCAATAGTGACCGTCTGACACGACATTTTACACAGTGTGTAAAGCAACTCAGTGTTAAATTCACATGTGGTGCTGCGCCATTATTGCACCATTTGCAATCAGACCCCTCCTCGATCATAAGATGTGAGCCAGCGACAACCAAGGTAAAGACACAGGCTGCCATCTTTTACTTTGGCAATAAAACCACTGCAAATTCAAGTGACAAGTCTAATGAGACCACATTAACTTTAGAGTTATTTGTCTGACAAAAGACTCATACCTTTGAGGACTGTCAAATGGAGAAGTAAAAGAAATGCACCAAATAAAAAGTGTCAAACTTCAACTGGTGGTTGCAGTTAGGATACTGGAGTCTTGGTTCAAACGTCACAATTCAGAAGACATTCAAGAGCCCAACTCCTCAGTGAGCACTGAAAATTACAACCTGTTACCACAAAGCAACCCATCACTCAGACTGGTATGAGTTCAACACGACAAACTAAAACAGTCTTGTCTCTCGACACCATGTGCAACGTGGCTGAATTATTAACCTTTATGCCATCTATATTTTAGAAGCAATATTGTTGATAAAACTGTTTGCCTTGAGCTGAATCTGTAAGGAGACTCTGTTATAAAACTGATTTGTCTGAACAGAGGCAACAGTACTGCAGACAGTGACTAACTTAGGTTGCAGGCTACAGTTGTACAGCATAGTAGCAAGAATATGAAAGGTTTTCAAATTTCACATTCTGATCTCATCGGAGACCAGAATGTGTGCTTTCTTACACATAACCAGTCAATCCAATGCAACTCTTCATCTCCAGTGGTTTGGATTGAGGTAATCCAACTGCAACCTGCAAGTCACTGATGGGCTGTGGTGAGTGTGAATACTGCAGCGTGGCCTGAGGGTGGCAGAACTGGCTGATTTGAAGTTTTCACTCCACCCTGAGAGGCCAGAGCAAGCTCCAAGTCAATTTCTGCTTGAGAATTCAGTCCAGAGGTTGTCCGGGATCAATACAGCTGGCCATTGAGCTGCCGGAGCACTCCAACAACAAACTCTTTCAGTGTCTAGGAAGGAACAGAGGAGGCACGGGTTAACAATGCAGCCAAAGACTCCACAAACATCTCAATGTGAACATGAAATGATGCACTATCTTCTGTATACAGTGGCATGCAAAAGTTTGGGCCCCGCTGGTCAAAATCTCTGTTACTGTGAATAGCTAAGTGAGTAAAAGATGACCTGATTTCCAAAAGGCATTAAGTTAAAGATGACACATTTCTTTAATATTTTAAGCAAGATTACTTTTTTATTTCCGTCTTTTACAGTTTCAAAATAACAAAAAAGGAAAAGGGCCCGGAGCAAAAGTTTGGGCACCCTGCATGGTCAGTACTTACTAACACCCCAGTACTATCACAGCTTGTAAATGTTTTTTGTAGCCAGCTAAGAGTCTTTCAATTCTTCTCGCCCATTCTTCCTTGGAAAAGGCTTCTAGTTCTGTGAGATTCTTGGGCCGTCTTGCATGCACTGCTCTTTTGAGGTCTAGCCACAGATTTTCGATGTAGTCGGGGGACTGTGAGGGCCATGGCAAAACCTTCAGCTTGCGCCTCTTGAGGTAGTCCATTGTGGATTTTGAGGTGTGTTTAGGATCATTATCCTGCTGTAGAATCATCCTCTTTTCATCTTCACCTTTTTTACAGACGGTGTGATGTTTGCTTCCAGAATTTGCTGGAATTTAATTGAATCCGTTCTTCCCTCTACCAGTGAAATGTTCCCCGTGCCACTGGCTGCAACACAAGCCCAAAGCATGATCGATCCACCCCCGTGCTTACCAGTTGGATAGGTGTTCTTTTCATGAAATTCTGCACCCTTTTTTCTCCAAACATACCTTTGCTCATTGCGGCCAAAAAGTTCTATTTTTAACTTCATCAGTCCACAGGACTTGTTTCCAAAATGCATCAGGCTTGTTTAGATGTTCCTTTGCACGCAGGAAAGGTTTTCTTCTGATTACTCTTCCATGAAGGTCATATTTGTACACAGTAGAACAGTGCACCACCACTCCAGAGTCTGCTAAATCTTCATAAACGTCAAACGAGGGTTTTGATTTGCCTTTCTAGCAATCCTATGAGCAGTTCTCTCGGAAAGTTTTCTTCCAGACCTCAACTTGACCTCCACCGTTCCTGTTAACTGCCATTTCTTAATTACATTACGAACTGAGGAAACAGCTACCTGAAAATGCTTTGCTATCTTCTTATAGCCTTCTCCTGCTTTGTGGGCATCAATTAT
>CABFOQ010019148.1:564-18505 GCA_900660455.1 Gephyroberyx darwinii
CATGGTAGTCATTTCCCTTCTAGACTCAACATCACACACACACACACACACACACACACACACACACACACGCACCTTCATACCCACATATGCACACATGCATGTACAAATATATCCACGCACACACACACATACTCTCACGTACACACACACACAAACACACGCAGTCTCATCCTGCAAAGTTCCATCCAGTTACACATTAACTTTCATGCAACAAAAACAGCCATAGAAAAAAAAAAAAGAACTTATGAATTCTTCATTCTCCTCAAGTGAGAAGGAGAGACGAGTTGAGATGAGTTGAGTGTGAGTGAGACCTTTTAGTGCCAAAAACCCATAGATGCAGACGGCGGAGGACGGTTTTAAGGGCTGAAATATGTATGAGCTGATGGGAAATGAGCACATTCAAAGCATTTTTAAGTTGCGCTTTTATCTAACAGGGTATTAGTCGCCACCGAATGCAACGGGAGAGCTCGCATGGAACCAAAACAACTCTTCCAGCCTCTTGGATTCCAGAGGCTGTTTCTTTACAAGGCAGTAACCGCTCTTTTTTGCAGCAAAGGCAAGGATGGATGGATGGATGATGGGGGGGGCTGGAAGGATAGAAGGATGGAGCAGCAAACGAAACAGAGATTTATTATTCATCTGAAGGCATTGTATTTTCAACCACCTCCCGTGATTTCGCCATAGATCATTCTAGTCACACGTTTTGTTTTTCTATCTCCCAGTGCCTCGCGAGGATGATGTTAACGTTGAATGAAATTTTAATTCCGAACGAGGCGGACTGAGCCTTTAATCCTTTGCAGAGAGAGAACAGGGCAGCAGAGGAGCAGTTATTTCCTCTATTCTCATTTCCCGCCTCGGGCTCAATTGATTAATGTGGGCCAAACTCCAGATAGACTTTTAACCATGGAAGCCACTGTATGGGAAAGAACTGTAGATAGCAGAGGAGGAAGTGACAAAGTACTTTCCTTACGTAAAAGTAGAAATACCCTGAAAGATTAGGGGTTTTTAAATTTTGGGGAGATTGGTCAACAAACCCATTAAGTGATGATAACATAGACACCAAAGTAAAAAAAATTAAAATCAAACAAATACCAATATTTTTTAAATTGTAGCTGCCAATAGCCAATATTCATGCTAATATTTAATATACCAAAATAAAATCCAGAAGTATCCGGAACAATAATAATAATAATAATGATAATAATAATAATAATTATTATCATTATTATCATTATTAGTATTATATAAGAGGAAGAAGAAAACAAGAAAGCACATTCACGCATATTTGTGTGCAATAAGTTCTAAATGTCACATTGGAATCGATTTGGGTTAAGTCAAATAAAAAAATCCTTCATATTACGACAATGAAATATATATAAAAAAAATATCAAGTTTTTAATTAATAAAAGGTCAGTATCGGTCCGGTAAATCATTCTTACCCTAGTTTCAGCATTTGATGTATTCAGGACATATTAAAGGGGTTGGTGGTCCACTTACACTGTTTGCTTTCTCTTCCTCTTGAAATTAGAATATTCCCATGATTTTTTTGCATGTGTTGAATGTTGTTGAATTTTTTAAAATTACAAATAATTACAATTAAGTTGCTCAAAACTTGAGTTGAACTTCAACTTGAGTGCATATATTCCACCCCTGATTCTGCGTAATGTGCAGAAACAGACGGTGGATAGGGAATACAGTGAATACATGGCACCTCTTTTTGAGCAATGTCTGGATTTAGTGGATTTAAGTGGACCTCCATCAAGTCACTTTTGATTCACCTGATTGGTCAACATCATGGAAAGAGCAGGTCCTTATATTCTGGCCCCTACAGTATAAACCCTTTGGGGAAAATCCATTACCTATTAACAAAATAAGAGTAAGATAAGTAACAAAAGAGTTGAAACAGTGTAAGGCGCTATTTAAAAAAGACCAACGCACTCTGTCATCAGTGGAAAAAACACATAAAAAGCCATCATTAAGTCGGCATGGCAAGAATAAAAATGAGAAGAAAAAAAATACATCCAGGCAGCACTCCTTTGTTCTGCGTTGGGGCTCATTCACGCCCCAAACAGAAGTGCTTTGTCTGGAGGAGAGAAAGAAAAATACATCTGCAACTTGTTTTTGAGGTGTTCGATATGTAATTTTCGTGCGCTGAAACGTGTTCGCCTTCCTCCCAGCAAACACAGAGGCACCTATTGTTTTCAGTAATCGCCCTATTCATGCCTACCAATCACATCTATCTGAGGCTGTCCATTCAACTCTGTGGGGGTCATTCTACTCGTTGAACTATGTCCATTTCCCAGGAATTGGACAGAAATGCGATTCAGTTCACACATCTTATACACAACGGCATGAAGAAAAGGTGTTTTTTTTCCTTCTTCGCTGGTAACTATAACTATAACTATAATCCTGGGATTGCACCACTAGATTCCTCCTCGAGAAAGATAGTAAAAAGAGCCCAGGATACCTAAAGTACCACTTTGACATCATGATCTTCTTACTGCTGCAGCTGGTAAGATTTTTTAAGAGGTGAAATATCTTTTAAAGCGTGATCGGGACGTGATGAACAAAGCTTCTCTGTGAAAACCGTCATCCCCTGTTGCAGTGAAAATGGGGTTTGAACGAGGCCCTTTAACTCTCTCCCGGAGGGACAGAGCTAATCGCGATTGTGTAATTTATCGGAGTGGACAACCAGCTGTACGGCGCTTTCACATGAAAAGGCCTATTGTGGATAGCTGAGACAACACTGTGCTATCTGTTTGTCAGAATTGCCATTCAAATTAGAGCTATGGTTGGTAAGTTTCAATGAAATCCTGGCCTCGTGGGAATATTTTGGCACCGACACCGATGCTATCTAATGCATCATCATGCATGATTTTCTGGCCAAATGAAGCATGAATATGAACATACAAAAAAGTGTAATTTTTCAATGAGTTGATGGCATAATGATGAATGCATTCTAAACAGCCTGACAGCAAGTCACAACGGGGCTATTAGGCATCACTCAAGCAGGTTTTGGAATTTACATAGGTGTGAGAATTAATAACACCAAGAACAGAGTGGCCAGTTGACCTTGTTTGGATGAGTTGGATGACTTAATATCTTTCAGTTATTTGTGATGTATTTTTTATGGGTAGGTTATCGTGGTGGGTAAAATAATGATACTGCCAGAGATGTAATAGTAAGTTAAACAGAATTAATATATGCATAGGTAAATTAAAAACTCATAAAACTATAACTCACAAAGGATCTCACAAGATGTCACCATCAATTAATGAAATTAATAAGTACGATTTGTACTGCTCTGTAGCACAAAATTAGCATAATATATCTGCAGGAGTTTGGTAGGGTTGTTGATTAATACCAATGACTCAGTGATTACTTGACCAGGTGCTGAGATTTCTGCAAAACTAACTTTCTTTCAAACTTTCTGTACTCCTGGGCCCACTGGAAGAAACTCCCCTATCTCCCCCTCACATTTTCAAAACTGCTCAAGAATGGAGGATGGTGCTATGGTGAGCAACCGCTGTCACCAGACATTTCAGCGATGAAAGCCTAAACAGCCTCGTTCTGAAGCTAAAAGAAGACATGCCAAAGCAGTATATTATTATTCCAGTATTTAGCATGGTGACATATTACTTCTTGTGAAGTAATGTTATTGTTTGTGTCAATTACAGGCCACCATCCCTCAAGGGGGTGGGAGGGGTGAGATGAGTGGCGTCATTGCAATTCCTACCGGTTGCCGATAGGGGTCAATAGAAGTCATAGATGACTTAATGCCCCTTTAAATATAGCATATACCTGCTGTCCTCCCAACAAGCCTCCATTCCTTCCATCATCCACCACTAACTCATTAGTATTGACAGCATGATGTTGGAAAGTGATAAGCAAGGCATTTTCCTTGGTTACAGCCAGCCGTGAGAATCAAGTACACAGACAACAAGTTTTTAATCCCTAAACACTGAGCATAGACACAAACAATTTACGCTGACACCTGGGGTTAAGAAGAAATCTAAGCAGTAAGCATAAATAAATAGATGTAGAAGTACTTCAGTGGGGAATGCTTACCCAAAAATTTCAGTTCCATAGGAGAACTTGAAAAGAAAACAGTAGCACTGTAATTTTATTGTAAGTTTATTGACACTGCAATTGTAGTTTATTGAGGGCACATACAGTGAATGAGACACTCATCTCTGTCTCCTCAGAAGGAGTGTCAGCTCAACCATTGTTTCTGGGCTACGGAACTTTTTGAATCCACTTTTTGTCCCTCGAATTGTCAAACCTCTCTTTTGGGAACTAGTGATCAAAGTTGTCAGCGAGCGTAGCCATATGTACCTGAATAAGGCCAGTCAGGGTGTTTGACATCTGTGCCCGTGGTATCATTTTCCTCTATGTATGTATAGACTGGGTTTGGGGCTTCGGGGAGACACGCAAGCCACAGCTTCGGTGCCTTTTGGAAAGAGAGAATTTGTTCCCAATTTCTGAAAGCATCATCTTGCTGCCCTTGCACATTCAGCTCGTTAAAGATGGGACCGCTTCTCGAGGAAGGAGAGAATGTATTTCATTTCTCAGTTCATATACTCTGGTAAGCACTCTTCCTTTTGACAGCCAGCGGACATCTGTATGGAAGAGTAAGTGCGGGTGTTCCGCCCCCACGTCCGGGCATGGCGCATCGAAAAGACTGTTATTGAGCGCGCCACAATTGAAGTTCACAACTCTGATCGCTTCTTTCAAGACTTTGTCAAGATTGGGTGGTATTCCTTTGGCCGCCAATGCCTCTCGATGTATAAAGCAGTGATTGCAGATGATGACCTTTCCCGCCGCCTCCTTGATTATTCCCTTGCAATTGCTCCAGTCCAACCCGCACTTTGTAACTACATAATTATTGTAAGTGTCAACTATGTGTTCACCTGTCGTATTGTAGGAAGGCTCAAGGAGCACAACAAATTCACTTTCCCAGACATATCTCACATAAACTAGCAAAGTGGCACAGTCTGAAACATCTGTACTCTCATCCAGCTGAACTGAGAAGTCACCTGCTGCTTTGAATCTTGAAATGAGCAGCTCTTCAAGGTTGTCTGAAATGTCCTTAATTAATTGAGAAACAATGTTGTCACTCAGTGGGATGCACTTTAATTTATCAGCTGACTTTTTGTCTATGACTGTGCTAACCATGTCAATTGCCGGTGAAACAGTGTGGGGCATTTTCTCAGTACCTAGACAGTAAGAAGCTAGCTGTGCTTTATCATTCACTGTCACACTTCCCTGAAGAACCTGGGCTGATGATTTCATCTTTCCTTTGAAAGAGATCCAATGGCTTTCTGGCCAGCTTGCTGTGATTTCTAAATGCCTTTTAAGTTTGGTTGACTCGTTCGCAAGTAGGCAACATAGGCCTTGCATCCTGGTTAGCATTGGAGCAAATAACAAAGCCATATTTCCAAAAATAATCGTAGCAGGCTCTCCACCTGAGGCCCCGACATTTCTATTGGTGGATGTAATCGAGGGCAGGCTCACTAGAATTTGACCAGTGGTGGCTGTCCTCTCCTGCGGTTAGCAACGTTAGCAGTCAGACTTGGTGGCACATTTTGACTAACAGAGTCAGACATACAGTCAGCTATATGTCTGCCTCTGGTTTTCTCTTTCTGATCAAAAATGGATCAATTTCTTCTAAGCTAGCCTGATAGGTTGGTTATTGTCATGAAAAAAATCTGAAAAAAGGAGAGACTTTTAATCTCAAAACTTTTGAATGACGGTGATTGGCGGCAACCACAATATAACTTAACTTCTTCTATATCCTCACCTCACAAATCTCGCAGTCTCGCGGGTTGTACATTTGTGCTGTGTTGCCAGATCAGATTAAAGGTAAGGTAATTAAGGTAATTAAAGTAAAGCTGGTGTTTTTTGGTTAGAATGGGTAAAGACTGAGAGACAAAAGAAATCTGTGAAATCCGTCCTTATGTGGGTGATGCAATGCGCTTTCAAAATCAGTCAGGATTTTATTTCTAGAGTGTCCCCAGCTTAAACCAGTAGGAGAACAATGAGTGGGCAGGATCAAGTTGACTGACTGACATCCCCTGGGGTGAGCCAATGGGAACTCACCAGTGTCCGTTTTCCGCCTCTTCCAGGAACTGGACCAGATCACCTGACTCCAGACAGAGATCCCTGGCTGCACGAGACTCATAGGTCAGCTGCACCCGGAAGCGACCGCTGTTACCCTGCAGAAAGTAATGATAGAGTGTATTAATGTCAGTCACCCACAACCATAAACTGCCTTCTTGTTGCCAAAGAGATTTTGATAAACAAGAGGTTTAACTATTCCATGAACATCGATACAATAAAAAATGATCTGTTAAGTAGTATTTTGTGCAATGTTCCCTTCATAGGCCAGTGGTGTCCAGCCCTGTGCCATTGAAGAGTATGCAGGTTTTGGTTGGAATGAAAACCTGCAGACTCTAACACCGCACAGCACTGAACATCACTGGTTTAGAGGGATCATTATTTGTGTGATAGTTCATTTTCAATATGTCATTTCATTTCATTTCAAAAATAGGTTACACCTTTCCAACTGTAAATGAATAGGAAGCCAAGCAGAGAACAGCTCAGACAAATTTGACTTTAGATCTTTTTCTCTGGGAAATGTCTTGCTTCTTCACTGTTTTATCTTTGTTAGAAGAGGAGATAAATGACAAGACAAGAAGAGCTGGTGGACAAACATATATGGAAACATCCATTGACTTTCGACTTTGCAGTTTACCGCCATTCTCCTGGTGAAAACAATGAACATCCGGTAAGCTCTCATTGTGAGGTTGCCAGATTGAATGCAGCACAAAGGCTTGGTCACATCTGATTTTTCCCAACAAATTATTTGCTCTTCGCAATGAAAAAATATATTATATATTAAGATGTTGTGAGTGACCGTGATAGTAGAGTGATAGGCAATTCAAAACTGAAGGGGGGCACTAATAGAACTAGCTACCATTTGGCTGCAATATGGTGCTGAGTACTGACCATATTACCGCTACCAGCTACCAGCATGCTATTTAGCTAATGTCGCTAGGGTAACTCAAAAATATCAAATCATTATACGCATATGTACACCATCTAGACTGCAAGCAAGGTTGCCTCTCTTCTTTGCTTATTTTTGCACTCTGAAGGAGCAGTGTAAAAAAAATACACGCAGATGATGTGACACTGCCACAAATAGCGATGCATGGACATGAGCTGCTACATGCTGAAGTGTATGTGTGCGTGTGAGTGAGTTAACCAGTGTGCGTGTGTGTGTTAGTGTGCATGCGTGCCTGCCATTATGGAAGGATCCTCAGCGCTGTACTGTACACCACGCAGATTATAATGGAGCTGGAAAGCCTGACATACCCAATAGACCAGCACCGCTATAATCCTCCTCCTCTTCCCTCATTTCTTAAATGTCAAGTCATCAGCTCACGCCGCTAACGAGACATGCGGCGATGGGAAAATAATTAAGCAGCAGAGGGTTCCTCTTTCAGGGGGATTGCGGGGGGGGGGATTTAGGAGAAAAGAGAGGAAAGTGAAGGATGAGTGGAGAGGAAACGGGGGATGAGCGGGGAGCTGTCAAGGGAGGGAGAGTGATAGTAGAGTAGATGATTTATGGCCAAACCTGATGGGTCCCAGCAGGACCGAGCTGGGTCGGGCTAAATTTCTCACTTGGGCTCAGGTTTGAAAATGTTGTGGAAAAATACTGTAAATGAATTTGCAACTTTGGGTTTAATTCAGCCTTGCAAAAAACAGTACCCCTCCGACTCGGTACAGGTTTGGGTCGATTTTTTTCTGGTTTGTGGTCAGGTTTTACCGGCAATCTGTATTATTCTGTCAACGTCACAGGAATGTTAAATCATGGTATTACATTTAAATTATTTTATTATTATTAAATTATACTAGTAAGTCCTCACAGTCAAGGACATTGTCAGGTGCTGGTGCATTCCCAGTAGGAAGCAGTAGCAAGACACTCAAATGGGACAAAACCAGCTATTTTTGTCCCTGTGTGTGCATCCCCATTTGAGCATTTTCCCCAGGAAATGTGTTGGTAGCAGCTGACTAACCTAACACCTAAATAATTAACATGCAGACTCAATGTTTTCTATCTGGCATTTCTGTTTAATATGCAAGGATTAATAAGCTTGATTAAAAAGCAAATTGGTATCGGCTAACCTGTGGGCTAATGACATATAGGGAGGAAGGCAGTCACGGTTTGCAATGGCATTAAGGAAATAATTTGAGGTTGCCAACGGACTTAACAGGTCTACTTGCTTGCTAATGGAGCTAAATACCAATGTTTTAGACAGGGTATGTTGATATTATGGCATTAATGTTAGCTTAAGTTATAACAATTAACTTTACTCAACCCATTTGATGTGACTCTATATGCCATAATAAAAAATGAAAAAAAAACACCCACAACTAGTCACTAGCTGTGCTAGTTGTATGCTAAAGAGTTGACATTGGGCTCTGCGGCCAATGATCTGCCAGGGACACATAGATGATTTTGGTGCATATGTTCTCATCACTTAAATTAAAGTTGACCAAAGGACCAATATCCAGAAATCTGCATGCCATTACGTGTTACCTACATTTTTGTTGCTACCTTCTTCTTCTGAGGAGTTGGACAATTCCTCGGCACTGGAGGGGATCGTCTCAAAGTCCTCTGTGTCCATGGAAGGTAGATGCCGCTGGCTCCAACCTAAAGAAAACCACAGCACATACCGTATTAACCACCAAAATGCACTAGTTTTTCACTTTCTCCCACTGGTGTTTACCAGTCCACGAGGCAGGTGGCAGCAAATCAGTGTCCAAACAAGATCACTTGACTTACAACATCTCGAAAGATAAAATCGCTTGCTAAGCTTGTCACGTTTTGCAGCACAGGATAACTGAAAATGCATGCATCCATGGAATCACATTGCTAACAGATCCTGTGTCAGTGCATCGTGGAGACATTTTTACAGCAACAGATGATACAGTAGCAGCCAGAACAGATTCCTCAGCGCATGAAGTTAATGCTTTGTGGTAAGTACTAACCTTAAACATCACTCTGAGGATATAATTACCCAACCAAAATACACTCAACCAGCTCCCCAACGTATGGTAAGACATACAAAACTCAAACCATTTAAATAAAAAGAAGACCACGCGAAAAATATTTTTGCTATATTGTACATTTCCTCTTCTTCTGTAGTTGTTACCTGGTTGGGAGGTGGACCTAGGGACGGCAGAGTTGCCGCCGACAGTGGCAGTGGTAGCGCTAGTGATGCTTTGGCGTTTCCGAACTGCAGCCATAGCACCGCGCAACGTATCTGGGAGGAAAGCCAAACACTTTATACCATCGGCTTAAAGGTGTACTCGTCAAAGGACTGCCGCACAACATCGTAAACAACAACCAAAAAACGGTAAAGAGGAAGTGAATAAATAAAAACGAAACGACGAATACAGAGTACTTTTCTAGAGCCAATCGGCCTTCCACAACAGAACGGCAGGAATGGTCTACTCATGCAGAAATTAAAGTCATTGGCCTTTGTAAACACCAACACATTTCACCAAGAAACACTGCAAACCCAAAAGAAAGAATTTTTTTTGACGCTCTTTTCATTCGATGCTCATGCAACATTTCCACGATGCGTCACGTCACATCAAAGACAACACAGCACGGCAGAGCAAGTACAAAATACAACACAGGACACACAACGCATGCAACATCATCAAAAAACAACAATCATCGTTTTGCTGAAATGTACCTAATTTATCAAGCAACAAGCAGAAGGGCCAGCATGCACGGCGACTGCACACTGCAGGTTAATGTACCTTCATAACCGAAGGGAGTTGGATCGCTCTTTATCTCGTGCCGCTTGGTCTTTATGCTAGCAGAGAGGGGACCTGGCCAGAGGCAACGTATGGGAGTGAGTTAATCAGAAGCTATGATTTTAACAGGAAGGCCTGCACACAACATTACCAATCCCTTGAATGTTCAATGGTGCATGGAACTGGCAGAGGGACCACACTTACCAGAATTGTATCCACTTGGATGGAAATATGCACCAAATTGCACATACAGTGGCATATGTATGTCAAAGGTGGTGATGCTGTGTTCCTAGTTTACACTTTGAACCTACGTTGTTCCTGCAAATGTACGAGTTTATCTTTGCTTTGCAAGGCAGATGAGTCTAAAATCCTGTTATAAAATCAGAGGCCATACAGCACATTCGCAACTTCACTCAGCACAGCCAGTGTGACCCGCATCGCTCTCATCAGTCAGAAGTTGTTGAAATAGGCTTGATTGCGGGAAGGGAAGACAAATAAAAAAAATAAAAAGAGAGAGAGAGAGAGAGAGAGAGAGAGAGAGAGAGAGAGAACAGAATGAATGGGAAAGAGTTCAAAGGAGACTTCAATAGCTCTCTTCTCATTTTTTTTAATTCTCTCTCTCTCCCTGGTGCAAATTAACTACTCATCTGTATTCCTATGGTAAATTGCACTTGTATTGCCGCTTTGAATGTCACCGTATGTTTCAAATGTCACCTTATCAAAATTCCTATTTCCTTACCGTCGCTTTTTAAAAAGAATATGCATTTCTATTCGTTTGCAGTTTTTTTCCCCCGTTATATTGTTTCGTTTCTCAGTGAAGCCTTGACTTTCTCTATGCATCTCATAAATTTCAAGAGAGTAATAAATGCCTTGCCTTGTCTCTTCCCTCTGTCGCTGTTAATTCAATTCAGTTGAAATATGCTTTATTGACAAGAATGGTTTTCAATACATTTCAATACAATTACAACCTAAACTCCTCACCTTGTAATTGGCAGAATGGATTTTACCCATCTTTCTAGTCAAACTTAAATCTAAGGATAAGGTCTAAGGATAAAAAAACAAAACATAACATAGTACTGAAAATACAAATGACTTTTGTTCATATTGGTGTTTGTTTGCATCATGATGATGACAGACTGAAAGTCATAGTGTACCCACCTTTTTATTTACCACTACATCACTGGTTATGACCATATCAAGCAATGCAGTGGAAGAATTAGGCTTATTGCTTGGTTGATATTTAAAGAGACGTTTTCCCGTCAGTGACCATACCCGACACCAGAATTTCATTTGGGCAAACAGGGTGGATCTACAGCATCTCAGTAAAAGTTGATGGGACGCTATTCTCTGTTGCAGCTCCACTTTGTGATTTAGGCTGATAAGACGGCTGTGTTTTTACATAAATATATTGCCTATATACTGAACTTGCTGTCTCTGATCTGTGCCAGTTTTAAGTTGCTTCATATAAAATGTGAATCAGCGTGAGAAAGAATGTAGAGAGAAGGAAGAAAATAACTGTATTCATTAGTTTGCATGTGTTCATGACTGAAAGAAAGTAAGAAAGAAAGAAAGAAAGAAAGTCTTGGGCGGCCGATGGGGTACCTTTTGTGCGTCGTGTGGCGAAGGAAGAGGAAGAGGAGGCAAGAGAGGAGGTGAGAGAGAAGCGACGAGGGACCTCTGCTTCCTTAGCGGCAGGTTCTACAGCCGTCAAGGGGTCAGGAAGGAGCGAGAGACATAGACAGAGAATGAGGGAAGGAGAGAGGGAAGGAGGGAGAGACAGAGGGATGGTGTGAGGGAATGAAAGAGAGAGCAAGAGGATGACAGAGAGATAGAGCAAGCAATGAAAATACAGAAAGAGAGGGGAGGAACGGGATGGCAACAGAGAGGGGAAGCGAGAGAGACAGGCGGGGTGAGAGAGTGAGAGAGAGAATAAAGCGAGAGGTTAGATGAGGCGAACAATATCTGAATATGAACTTTGCCATCTTTGATTATTTAATTCTCATAACAGGGCACCTTTGAGCTAAAATTGGAGGGGGGGGTAAAATGAGAAATACAAGCATGGCACAAATGTGAAAGTGCTTGCAAGGTATTGTACCAAGCAGACAGAGTGCCACTTGAAACCGGTCCTTTTCTTCGGTGCTCTAACATGTTGCGCTTATTGACTGAATGTAGGTGGCGGTGAAGAGGAGGAAGCTGCACAGATGACTCTTGACAATGGCAAGTCTATTCAGCAGGCAAAGCAGCCCCAAGGACACCTGCCATCGACTCACCATTGATCGCTGCCTCATGCGGGAGGCAGTAAAGAATGCTGCAGCTTTGTAAGACCCCGCAGACGCTGAGTGCATTCATCTCTCGTGGCTGCATATGAGTGTGTGTTCTTGTGCTTCATCCTTATGAGGACCACATGTCAAATGTCAGGTCCTGCAAAGTGAGGACATTTTGCCGGTCCTCACTTCTACGAACAGGGTCAGGTCAGGACTTGGGTTCAGGGTTAGGTTAAAGATGCTATATCTACCATTTTTAAGCATCGATATATCATAGTCAAATTAAGTGTTACCTTGGTAAAATTACCATAAAAAAATGAGACCATGGTTGAGATGATTGGCAGCTTCTATCTCACACCAGTAGTAATGCCAGTGTTAGTTTTTCTTCTACATTTCCCATAAAAAGGCAAAGAGGATGCTGCTACTCGTCCCCCCTCCCCTTCCCTGGTGTTGTTTGTTTTGAAGAGCAAGAAGAAGGATGAGATAACAACCAATATGTATTCAGACCAGATAAGCTAACAGGGAAGTTGACGCAATGCAGTTAAAAAACAGGAACAGGAATAAAGTTGTCTATTACTTGCAAAGTAAGTTCTGTGCCATAAAGCAATCTCTCTTTGTGCCATAAAGCAATACAGTAAATGAACTGCCAAAACAATTTTCTTGGAGATGGTCTTGTTTGTTTACGGTAATTGTACAACGGTAAATGTTTCAAAACTAATGTATTAACGATTTATTGATGTTAAAATACTACACATAGTATCTTTTAGGTAAGGGTTAAGATTAGGCATGTAGTGGTGAGGGTTAAGCTTATGGGTATAGATGTTAAGTAATGAATGTATTCAATGGGAAATCCTCACAAGTATACTAATACAAACGTGTGTGTGGGATGGAGATGGTTGCCCTCTCTCTTCTGTGACTTTCTATCTCTTTTCTCTCTCGCTCTCTTTCTTGCATACACCTAGATCACTAATCAATGTGACGCCTTGGTCATATGCAAACAAGCTAGGATGTATCAGCGTGGCAGGTTCAGTGCCTGACTGTGATTCTCTCAGCGGAAAGCATGGAGGGAGAGAGAGAGAGATGAACGACTGTGTTTGAAATGTACACATATTAAGCCGCGAAACATATCCATCTGAGGAAGTCATCATCTTAAAGAGTCTCAGGTTCAGTCTTAGACGCTCCTCTTCAGCCAGTGGAGTGAGACGATTCCACTCGTTTCTAATGCAATGCAATTTTTTTCCCAGAAATGTACTTGAGACAAGCATCGATACTTTGAAACGAGGCAGAATAAAACAGATCGCTCCACTAGCATACAAGAAAATGACCCTTGATTGATTTCTGAAAGAAGTTGATTTGCATTGGAAACAAGTGAAGTTATCTCACTTGTTTAAAAAAATTGATTCTAAAACTCAATAATACATTTAATGGCTTGTTAAGAGGGATGATGTTTCGCAGAGATCAGGAACTCAGGACAAACCAAGAGGTTCGGTGTAAACCACTTAATCAGCCATCGAGAATTGAATCTTGGCAACTTTAGTAAAGATACGATGGGTAGCTAGTAAACAAGTTGGCATTACCCAAACACAAGTTGAGTGGTGAAATGATCAGTTCCCGGTCAAAAACAGCGCAGAAATGAACCGTGTCTGTTCAGTTTTGTTGAGATGGACAAGCTTCTTTTTTTTTTTGTCATGTCACATGTAAACTAGATTATTAGGGGAGTACTGGCAATAGTCACATTATTGTGCACATGTAAACGTAGCCAGTGTTATCTAAGACGTGGGGAAGCTTGTCGATGCTCAAACCTACACACCCTAGCCATCTCATTAAGGCTCTATGTGGCTTGAAGACTTAGCCAAACTGCTGCAACATGGACGGTGGAACCTGAAATCAAGGCCCGTCCTCCACAAATGGTAATTCACTTCCAAATGTCAAGATGGCTTGAATACTAGAGGCTGACATTTAGCGCAGCACTGTGCCGGAGAATTTAGCCCTGCCGCAGTGTCACCACTGCCGGGACTCTCCCAGATTCTCTCTCTTTCTCTCTTTTCTTTCTTTCTGTCCATCTGTCTCTCTCTCTCCTGCTGTCCTTATTTCTTCTGTCTTTTAATCCTCTCTCTCTCTCCATCCCGCTCTCTCACGCTTCCTCTCCTCTCCTAAATCACAGTTTCCTTCTTGTAGCTCGGGCAAAAGCAGACATTGCTGACATGCACAGATAAAGGGAAAGAAAGGGAGATGTGGCCTTTATTATGCCGAGGCACCGCCGGCACTGGAACACAGAGAGATCAGCCCGACGACAATGAGACACATTGACAGAGAGAGCATTTGAGGAAAAAGGACAAAGCCGTGGGAGTAATCACATCCCAGACACTGGAGGGTTGAAGGTTGAATCAGCAGGGACAGAGGCTGGGTAGACCCACGATAATGATGGTGATGATGATGACGGCGACAATGACAATGACTGTCATCCAAATGAAACGATAAAATGATGATGGTGACTAACGCTGACAAACATACTGCAGATAGCAATGATAATGACGATGGTGATTACTTTTATGACGGTGATAATGATAATGATGATGACGGCTACAGTCATAACGATGATGCCTATGCTGAGAAGGAAGGATGACGATGGCGCCGTCGTCAACCACAGCGACGACGAAGACGGCAGTGCGGTCAAAGATGACGGGGATGGTGGCGATGACAGTGGATTCCAGCGGTGATGACATTGTGCCGTTACCTGCGGGGAGAGACCTCCTATTGGACAGTCCCTGCAAGGTGAAGCGTTTCCTAGCGTTAGCAGCTGAGAGGCCCGATTGGCTGGCCGAAGCATCAGCTGAGAGGGAGAGCGAGAGAGAAGTTAGTATAGGAGTGAAAGTGAAAAAAATAAAAATAAAGGGTGAGTAGGTAGTAGGTGCTAATAAAAAGCAACTTAATAGGGCAGCAGTAGCCTAAAAAGGGGATACTTTCCCATATGAGTCCCTGGGACTAAATCTTATCAAATGACGACTTGAAGACACCACAGGTGAAAATGGTGATTTTGGCTTGATTGATCAATTTTAAGATATTATAATATTTTGCTTCTATAACTACTGTTGTTTCATAAACTATGCTAAAGTACCAACAAAAACAAGGATAAATTGTTCATTTATATGTTTTTATACCAGCTGCATCAAGTACACCAAGCACAAAATTAGCTTAAAAAAACCAACAAGCTGTTTTCAACAAATCTGAAAATTGTATAAGAAAAAGGTCAGGTTATTCCTTAAAATTCCATAAAATGATTTGAATCCCTGGACTGACTGAAAACCTAGGTGGGGGAAGAAAGAAAGACTTAGCCTTCGCTCAACAACTGTCACTGAAGTGCCCTTGAGCAAGGCAATCAATCTCCAATTGCTACTGTGGAGCTGTTTGATGGCCAATAACAGGCCAATGCGATTGTACGGGGGAGCATGTATAACCGCACCATTGTGACGCAGGGCGATGGTGCAAAAGCACATGCATTATAAATAAAGGTTAAGAGAAGAGGCTGCAGCCTGTCAGCGGCAATGAAAAAAGCCAGTGGCACAGAAAGAAAGAGACACGCTAAATCAAATTATTCACCCATTTAAACTTTCCATCCAGCCATGAAATTTTATTTAAAAAATGAATTGCTGCATAATATCTCATCCTTGCAGCGTTTTGATCTGTACATCATCGATTCCTGTTCCATATATCCATCCATCCATCCATATAGTCCAAACAGATTCCACACACACAACGACACCAGCACATGTAAATACTGTACATGCATCCACCTCTGATATTACGGAGGTTCCTCCCTGACCACAGCTAGTGAATATGTTTTATTGTTATCATTATTATTATTATTATTATTAGATGTCTGACCAGAGGAATCATTCCAGTGTGGTGTGAGAGGATTAACTTCAAGCTTCAGGGGTGTCAGTCTGTAAAACCTGCAATGAAACCTGTCTCACCCTGCCTTAAGGAGCTGCTAACCCAGCTACAACAATTTCATTGTCCCATCAGAGTTTTAGTGTCCCATGATGGTATAAATGCTGTTTCAGAAGATTTTTCCACCCTGACAAGAAGAAAACATGGGTAGAAACACCGAAACCTTATCATTTTCTGCCATGAAATCCAAATTCAATCCAAAAACATTGCTAATGCTATCAGCCTCCAAAACCCCATATCAGTTGTACCCTTATTACAACCTGGATCACGTATGTGTTATAAACCAAGTCGCAGCCACCACGGCAATGCCATAATGCATCAGATTTGTGTGATTTTCTGTTTCAGTGGGATGATGTATGTGTCTTTATGAGGAGTTTGTGTTTCAAGGACAGCTCTCAGTCTCTCTGCCCTGTGGCGGGATTAGCTCTCTAACTGCTCATATTACTGCCATCATCATTATCACTCTGACACAGAGAAATAAGGGAGGAAGGGAGGGAACAGAGGGAGATGGAAGATGGTGAGGGAGGGAAAAATATTTGGATACCTCATAACAAAACGACTCATGCCCCATCCTCGTTTTTATGTATATGTTACGGTAAATGTGGGAAAGTGGTAAATGTCCCGGTAAATGTCTACATTTCCCAGCAGGGCGGTAAATGTAGACATTTCCCAAGGTAAATCAGGTAAATGTGGACATTTCCCGGTTAATGTGAGTGGAAAATGCTGTCACAAATAGCGCGAGGCTCTCTCTCCTTCGGTGTCCTGCTGGCCACATTTCTGTAATATGTTGTGCAATGTGTCGCTGTCCAACGCTATAGTTCTTCACCTGAGGGTCTTTTGATGAATTCAATCACATTAGGGTATCGACCGAAAGGTATTTGTTGTAACAGAGCCTTATTAACAGGTTATTGACCTCTACGTTCTTCAAAATCACTTTTCAAATATTAATTTGAGAGGCATCCACATCTTTTTCATATGGAAAGAAATAAGTTGTGTAGGCTACTGCATCCACTATTGGACTATAATAAAATCAATCAGGCATTCATTTATTGGCCAAACTACATCTAAGTGTAATACATAGGCTGTCAATACAGCAACGGCTTATCTGTCAATACCCACCGGTTTGGTGGAAAAAAAACAAAAGCCCTCAGATGCCTCCATCTACACTCCATCCAATAGGGCATGCATGAAAACTCTGGCAAAGGGTCTGTCTTTGCCATTTTTCTGTGTCTCCATGTTTGTAAGACATGGCAACAAAAATAATGCCTAATAATTATATTAGGATGAAGGGCAAATGTTAGGCTGATATGCAAAATAAAGCCCATGGCTTAAAAAAATAATCACAAGATGAGGCTTTACAATAACACTCTTTCTGGCTTTTTTGTGTTTAAGCAATCCTTGCACAGGTTCAGGTAGAGGCTAATTACCACAACAGTGACATTGTAATAAGACTGACGCAGCTCCTTATCCATCACATTACGCCCTCCGTGTTCTGTTTTAATATGGGCTATCACCACGGATAGTAACATCATCACCAAATAAAAACCTCATCACCACAAATAGAAACCTCATCAGCACAGGTAGAAACATCATCACCACAGTAGAAACATCATCACCACAGGTAGAAACGATATCACAATGGTTAGAAACATCATCACCATGGATAGAACCCTCATTACCACGGGTAGAAACGTCATCACCACGGTAAGAAACGTCATCACCACAGGTAGAAATGTCTTTGCCAGGTGGAAACGTCATCACCACAGGTAGAAATGTCATCACCACAGGTAGAAATGTCATCACCACAGGTAGAAATGTCATCACCACAGGTAGAAACGTCATCACCACAGGTAGAAATGTCTTTTGCCAGGTAGAAACGTCTTCAGGTAGAA
>CABFOQ010019148.1:18830-31934 GCA_900660455.1 Gephyroberyx darwinii
TAAGTTGTGTAGGCTACTGCATCCACTATTGGACTATAATAAAATCAATCAGGCATTCATTTATTGGCCAAACTACATCTAAGTGTAATACATAGGCTGTCAATACAGCAACGGCTTATCTGTCAATACCCACCAGTTTGGCGAATTAAAACAAAAGCCCTCAGATGCCTCCATCCAAGGAATATTCTTATTATAATATCATTTTGAGCACAGCCTTATTCCTAATTTTATCATTTTATTTTATTAGGCCTATATAAATGGAGGAATACGATGACTGCCTCTTGGCCTGGACAGAATGTTCAAATATCAAGGAAAGCACTTGAAATAAGAGAAAAAATATGACATATTTTTAGAAAGAAATTGCCTTGAGGGCCTCGACTCATTTCAGTGGGAAAAAGGTCCTTGAGGTGCAAAAGGTTGGTGGTGCTTGTAACGCATTATAAGGCATTGTAAGCACATTAGAAGCATATTGTAAGTGCGTTGGATACTTTATGGGTGACATGACAATAAATTGAATATTATTTTCTGATGTTTGATTATATTGGAAGAAATGTTTATCTTTGCTTTTAGCAGACTCATAATCTGCCGGTGATGGAGTGTTACCGTATCTTCTTTTTGACGCAGCAATCCAGCATAAATGACTCTCCTCTCGTAGGTTACCATCAATAACTCGAAGTTTTATTTCAGGCTACGGAGCTGCAAGGGCGAGATTTTTTTTTTTCCGCTCACGCAGTTATGTAAGACGCAGATGGCGTTGGTTTTACCCCGTGTCACACCATGTCGCTCGTTCTTTCTCCCTTCTCTCGTCCTCTCTCTCTCTCTCTCTCTCTCTCTCTCTCTCTCTCTTCCTCATTCCACCAAGAGCCTCCACCAAGAATGACAGATGACAAAACACGGTGGTCCAGCGTGGGCCAGCCGGTCAGGACCTCTGTCTGGGTAAACAGCTTTTCTAGACCGTCCTCCCACAATACGACTCCTTAACATCCACACAAAACCAAAGTGCCTTGTAGCTCCTTTTAACCTTTATTTATCCAGGGAAAGTCGACAGCAACACCCTGCAAGAGTGTTATTTATTCACATTGGGTCAAGGGACTCAAACCGGCCACCTTCTGGTCACAAGCCTGCTCCTCTAACTATTTTCTATTTTTCTTTACGCCACAGTCTTGGAGGCCATATTCCCACTGAGCAATTTCATTTGTACATATATGTTGTTGACGGTCAGACATGCAGTAAAACAATCAATCACACAATACTTAGACACTCCCATAAAGACAGAACCGCCTGCTGGTTAGCGGAGGGACACGTACACTGACAGCTGCCAATTTGCCAATCAGAAATGGTGACCCCTCCCCCCAGAGTTTTGCCTTCCTGATGTCTGCAATCACAAGTGCTTTGCTGTGTACAATTAGAAGGTATGATGTTTCACCATGACAGATTCTGTTTAGTGTGAGCCCATGTAGTTCCCAAGTTTTGGACGTTTCATTTCAAAATGTGATCCGTTACAGATTGCTCATCACAATTGGACTACGGAACAAAATCTAGCGGCTTATTCCAGCTCAGTACTTTAATTGAATGGCTTTCAGTTATTTTTTTGATTCCTTCATCTCCATCATCTTAAGAATAAAAAAAATTGTATTTCAGGTTGTTATTTTAACAGGCATATTGTCATGATAGAATATTACCACTAAGGAAACCGTGTTTGCACTTAACGTATAAACGTATCTTTACACATGAGGCTTTCGGGACTAATCCCAACAGTAATCTCCTAGTTGTAAATCATAAAATGTAAAAAAACAAAATATGTATATGCACATGAGATGTGTTTTCCATAGAGAATCCATTAAGAAAGGTGCCAAAAGTGACTGTCAGAGCACCTTTCTGGATAATAAGACATTTTCTGGTTCAGACCTGATAACACTACTACAGAATAAAACTCATTTGGGTATAAAACCTCAAACAAACAGTGTGTGGGTCCACCAAATCGCCATCCCATTCACTGCCTATAGAGGAGCTCCAAATGTTACACCTTGTAATTGTGTAATTACAAATCCATTAAGCAATTACAATACATGCTCATGTAGAATAATTTAATATGACAGTTCAGATAAAGAGCAGCCCAATACACAGTGGTGCATTGTCTTAGTATAATCCCTGCACTGTGGGGGCAGAAGCCCCTTATTCTTCTCCCATGACATTATCAGCCTGCAGCCATGGCGGCAAATCCCGCGCTTGTGGGAGGAAGACAAGGAATTACTTCCTGTGTCAGATTAAGGTTATCGTACAGGGCTGAGAGCTTTTATTATTGTGACTGATATAGATTCCCCCTCTCTCTCTCTCTCTCTCTCTCTCACACACACACACACACACACACACACACATGCACATGTTACAGAGAAATGCAGAGTGAGAGCGGGAGTATTTACAGGGTTATCAACCCATTATAATGTTGGTTAATCTGCACTCCGGGGCAGTTAGCTGGCAGCTGGATTCTTCATGGGGAATTTTGCCTGCATAAAAACTGCAGCAAGCAAGGCCGGGGTCACATGCTGTAGAAATATGCTGTATGCTGGTGCTGGTGCCGGCAATGTGGCAAATGTGACGCAAATGTGCGATTTCTATTATGCCGAAAGCTGTTAGTCGAGAGGAAGACGAACGTTCTGAGCAATTTGGCAATTTAACACCAGGGGCTAAAGAGAGGGAGGGAAACAAAAAGAGACAGCATGAGGGAGAAAGAGAGGAAACAGCTCTCAAAGAGGAGTGAGAGTCTGATGCACTGATTATTTGGCAATGGAACAAGAAAGAGAGATGGAAGAGGAGGAAGAATGAGAGAGTAATAGAACGAATGTTGTTTGCAGCGATTGCAAAACTGAAACTATTCAACCAGATGTGACAAAGAGCAGATGTGTGTCACTAACAAGTCAGCGGGTAAAACGTGGCCGCCGTCTCTCTGACCGTTTGAAAGGAGTTGTGACCTGGTCCCGCTTTTTTTAAGACTTATCTGCAGAGGGCACGAGATGCTACTGCGCATACACAAGATAGACCTGAAGCCCTCATTTTTGTCAAGTCACGTGAATAAATTTCGTATCGTTTTCTAATTTTAGTTACACATTGTTTCCTTGTTTTTGGTGAATTCTACTGAAGAGATACCTACCATTCCCTCGTTTAGGTGAATTCTACTGAAGAAGATGCACGTCATTCTCTTCCTTTCAGTTAATTCAAGTGCACAAGATACATGTTGTGCCCTCGTTTCGGTTATTCCGAGCGGAGACATCTCATTCCCTTGTTCTGGGTAATTTGAGTGCAGAAGATAAACATCACTTCCTCGTTTGAGTTATTTTGTGTGCGCCAGATACATAGTGTTCCCTTGTTTTGGTTAATTTGATGGAAGACATTCTTGCCGTCTCCTCCTTCATCTCCCCTTCATGGCTGTGGAAGTGGATTTAATAGGCACACTCAGCAAGGGATCACAACTTTCATCTAAATTCATTTCAGGGAAACAGCAGGTGCCCCTGAAGTTTAGCTTCAGACTCTATAGTGATTTGTAATACGAACTGCTATGATTGCGGCTACCGCGTCTGAGGTTGTAACATATGGAGGAACCCCGTAGTTTCTTCTCATTTGGGTCCAGAAATGTCATACGTTTCATCAGAAAATTGCCCGTGGAATGACGTCTTGCCTAATCTATGCTCAACCATTAGCCTGCTTATTAGTGGAGCCTTCGCTGTATTTTCTGTTATTACCATAATGAACGGCAAGCAGATTTATTTATCTGTCAACAGTTGCAATTCGCATCTCTCTCTTTTTCCTCCCTCCTCTCCCTCTCTTGCTTCGGCTCTGAATGAGCCTGAGAAACCGGCCCACGCTCACTGCCGCCGCTTCGATCGCTCACATTGGCATCTCCTTTTAAAAATGATGCTAATAACTTGTAGAGTTGTTGTCGCTGCTGCTGCTGCTATCAGCGTATTCCGACGGCTGAAACATTAGAGCGCGGCTTGTTGTCAAATCAATAATAATTACACGATGAAAGGCCCTTTTCCACTAATGATTTTTACACAGCAGAGCTGTATTAGAGCCGTGAAGGCTATAAACATTGCTCTTTTGTCTGTGGAGAGGAAGTGGACAGAGAGGAAGCAGCAGTGGAAGCGAGGAAAGAAAGATGTGTTTGAGGAAAGAGTGATTGAAGTAGATGAAAGAATCTCTTGGATGTGGCTCTGCAGGTGTCTGCTGGTTGATGGTCATTCATCTTAATGCTTTAAACGGCATCATAAGTGCTTTTAAGCATGTATGGAGTGTGTCCCAATCATTATCAGATATAATGTAATGTGCTATGATACACCACAGGGTAGATCAGATCAGATCCTTGTGTGGAGTGGGGTGAATTGTACAAGTAGTAATGGGATACAGCAAAGAAGTATAGTATATAAATAAGAACAGAGCAAATGGGGGTTGTATAGCCATTTGCAAAAGATGATTCCAACACTCACATGAAAAGGTGGAGCATAAAAATGTCAATGCAATATATAACAATGAGTGGAATATGAAAAGAAATAATCTGAAAGAGTGCAACTCACTCACAGAGCACTTCATCGGGAAATGTCACCGGATGACACCAAGTCGCTTATTGCCCTTGTTGAAAAGATGTTCTTTCCTCCAGGGCGTGTTGGGGAATGGGGCCATGTAAAGCTGTAGCAATCACAGCGTAAACTGCCGAATTCAATACCACTACCACTACTACGACATAGCACAGGTACATGACCGGAGGCAACAGATCGTCTTGTTTCCCAAATTCTCTCTACTCGCCCTTCACTCAGAGGCAAATACTCATACGTTGACTGTTTGGATTGGATTGAGGTGCAGACTGATTTGCTCAGAATAAGAGATTTTTTTCTGTTTTTCTAGATGAGATGAACTTTAATGATGGGGAATTTGGGCCATTGCAGCAGCAAATAGTAATAGGGTATGATACATGATTATTGCAAATGGGGGTTATATATACATACTCAACCATATTAAGTGGAAAATGTTAAAACAGAACCGAAAGTGTAAACAGAACCTAATATAAGATGGAAAGACAATGTGAGATTTGCGCTTTGTGAAAAGGTGGAGAATTAAGGGAGAGAAAACCAGAGACGTGAAGGGCAGATTTGACAAGGCAACAGGCTTGTGTCTGTTCACCCTTTTTTTTTTTTGGACGCCATCGTGAAAAGTCAATTTCCTTTTCTAATATTTGAAATAATGACTCAGCGTTGAATTATTAATGTCTCCCATGGGCGCAAAAGGGTACGGGAAGAGAGCGAGGTTCTACAGAGTGAGAGACCTAAAGACTAGACCGAGAGAGGGAGAGGAGGAAACGGAGGCGGTGGAAGGCGACAGCCAGGAGATGATCATTTATTTTTTTATTTGTTTCATTTTATTATATATATACTGAGTTAAGTGATGGCATTGCTAGTGCGGTGGTTTGGCTTCAGCAAATATATGATGCACGATACATACATTTTTTTTTAGCTGTAATGGAAATCAATGGCGCTCCAGCAGTTGATGTTATCATGAAGCCCACGCACACAGAGAGCGCTCACTGTTGATATGGACCGGTACGTCACGGCTGAGGTGTAATATGGATATTTCTTTTGTGGTGTCACTCCGCGCCCCACTCAATAACAAAGTCATTATGGCCATAGTCATCATATTCATGCTACAGTACAAGCAGCAAGAAATCACATTAGTCTGGCTGACAGCCTCTCACATTCACTTGGTCCTCTGGCTAGTTACTAGATAGATGGCTGCTCTTTCTCCATCTGTCTCTCTGTCACTGTCTCTCTATACGTCTCTCTCTCTCTTTCTCTCTCTCTCTCTCTCTCTCTCTCTCTCTCTCTCTCTCTTGCTTAGGGTTGGACTGATACTTCGGTTGTGGCGATCTATTGGGACGATGCTATCATTTGTTGTGAGGATATGACAGCTTCACAGGCGTCGGCCTGCACTGAAACCTGCCTCACCTGCCGAAAAAAAGTCAGTCTGGGTTTCAGTGGAGAGTTTTAGTGTCCCTTGATGGTCTACTGTGCATGTGTTGTTTCAGAGGCTGTCCAATCAGCAAGGAAACACTGAATACTTGTGGTTATTGGAATATTTCTGGCTTAAAAACCAATAAATCAAATTTAAAGATGTTCCTCAGTACAAACGTATCGGTATTGGCCTTCAAAAACCCACATCAGTGGATCCCTGCTCTCTATATATCTCAAAGTCTCTCCCTCTCTGTTTTCTCCTTGTTTTATGGCCTCCCAGCACCGGTCTGGGCTTCTGCTTCTCATTAATACTCATGTATTGTTTTCGCTGACCCCTCGCAACACTGGAACATAAATCTATTTTGCATGCAAAAGGATTTTTGTTTTTGTTATTCCGACTTTGAGAGATGAGCGGAAAGTCGATGGGCTGAGGTGGCTGTTTATCCTCGCCGTGTCTTGTCTTTGTCTCTTTTGATAACAAGGTGAACCTCACCTCAGGTAGCCAGATGGCAGCGAGGCGTACATGGGCAAATCACAAAAAATCTAATCAAAAGCCTCATTCTCATTCCGGGGAATAATAGCCGGTGTTTCCAGAAAGCAACGGGAGATCGTTGACTGAATGGTGCGGCGCGTGATGCAATCCGTTAGTTTTGGCATGCGGTTTAATCATGAGGTAATTGCTGCCTAATGCAAATCATGATGCAATATCTGCTTGAGATTTATTTCCTGCTCGCTCCATAGCCATTCCTCTAAATATGCTCTTGTGTTTTTTTCATAATTAATCATTATTACTGTTTCCCCAAATGCAATAGCCTCTCCACATTCCCTCACTTCACTCATGATGCTACTAATGAAAATACTGCTAATAATGATTCAGTGGGATTTCATTATACTAATGAAATCTTAATAGTCGTCGTTCTAATTCACGGGGTTAGGGTTAAAGTCGCAGTTCTCCCGGCTCCTGGCCCCGGCGCTCTGTAATCTCCAGGCCATGTCTTTTTTCACCGTCAGCTCAGGACGGCCCCGGGGGCCAACCGTCGAGGAAGAGCTAACTCTGTATGAACACCTCCTCCAGCATCGCCCACAGATTCAGACTCTATAGAAGGATAGGGACTTTTGAGGCAATAACCATTCTGAAAATCTAATTGATTTTTGTTCATACTGGTGGTGGCTTGCCTTACGATGATCACCGGCTGGAGGTCATAGCTCACCCTCCTTTTTATTTAACGCTACATCACTGGTTATTCCACATCAAATTAGCTCTTATCATTTTCCTGGTTTAAAGACAGTCAGGTCATACTGACTTGAACTGAAGAAGGAAAAAAAACCCATCAAAGAGTCTTTAAACAAGAAACTTCTTTGAAGATAATCAAACTTGTTTCAACAAGTGACGCGATCACGAAGCGAGTGAAATTGCCTGAAACCAGCCGAACCGCGTCCCAGTTCAACAAGAACGTCTGAGCTATTAAATGTCGAGGCTGTGTATTCTGAACGCAGTCACGGAGCCGAGGCAACGGTTTCCGTGCTCGGGCTCATTTTGACAATCGTTTTTTTCTCCTCAACACAGAGCATGTACCCTATAACCTTTTTCACATGCACCTACGTTCAGACGCAAATTCGGTGACGTTCAGACGCATCGGTGCAATTTCAGTATCTAAGAGAGCTATTGGTACGTGAACTAAATTGCAAGCGCTCCTTGCTGCGTTTCTCTGGAAGTGGTCTTCCTGCCGTGGTGCTGTGGTGAAGTATACACTGATCTGTTTGGCCCCTGGTGGTCTGAGGACACTGACATACAAGGCTCGCGCAACATACATCTGAAACGTCACCCGAGTTATTCCTGTAAGACCCCTACGTTTTGTTCATGCTGCATCAACCATGTGTCGTAATTGGATGGCCTATCAGCCTGACTCCGTTAGGCCTGAGGTCTGCGCGTGATGAAGGAGTAGAGATAAGCTTGACACGACTTGACGTCCTTATGGGAGGAAAATTGCTCCTCGTGCAAGCCACCAGGTTTGCATGAGGAGTGTGATGACTATTAAGATCAGTATGAGTTAGATGTATCTGTGAGTGTGTATGTGTGTGTGTGTGTGTGTGTGTGTGTGTGTGTGTGTGTGTGTGTGTGACAATATACACATATGTAGGGTGAGTCATTTCCTCTTTGAATGAATTAACCAATCAGGCTTAAATGCTTGGTGTCCATATGTAACAGGCAGAGCCTGGAGGACTCTGTGTTTCTGTGTGTGTGTGCGTCTATCCCACACACACATAGAAACTCCACATGTTTCTCTTAAGCCCCTCTCCTCTCAGGGGCCGACAGAGGAAAGACACTTATGGCTTCTCATCTGCCCCGTGGGTGGCTTTTACCCCGGTAGACTCTTTCTGACGATTGAGGATAACCGGTTGAAAACAATTTCTGTTTTCCGCTTCGCTGCACTCACACTGGGTATCGTAGATAACATCCATAATATCTGGATGGATGGATGGATATGCAGGTCCTTTAGACAAGGCACCACGGGTGACTCGGGGATACGTGTAATACAGACAAAAATACCAACTCTTTTTGTATTGTACGAGAGGATGAAAGGAAAAATGCTGGAGCAGCCATGATTTATTACATCAGGGCTGTTGGCTACACACACACAGATTGTTCCAGAGATGCTCCCAACAACTCCCAGCAAATGCTCGAGCGAGCAAGCCCACCACGTAGGGTAACGTCCCATCAGTCCTGAGATCACTGGCGCGTAATTGTGTGTTTAAAATGGCTGCAGTTATTGTTGTTGTCATGCAGAAGGAGCAGGGAATGAATGGACAGATAGAAAGAAAGAACACTTTATTGAATCCACACATTTTTTATGTCACACACAGATTTGGGCTTTATGGTGTGTCACATAATGTGGCGGCAGACACCAGTTGCCGGAAGTGGAAATCAGTGTTGTGGCGTGTGTGTGTGTGTGTTGACAGAGCAGACATCAGTGTAATGGACTCTGCGTTGATTGAAGGGCCTCGTGGAGGAGTTTTGGGACGAGTAACTGTTATGGAATTGATAACCTTGGCGAGCACGGGCCCCTTTCGCACCTGCCATTGTTTTCGATAAAACAACACGATCAAATTAGGAATCAGGCCCCCGAATATGAAGCAACTTCATTTTATTTTGCCATTCCCGCTCTGATTTAACAACGTCAGAATGGCGGAGGCGGTCGCCTAGCGGTTCGAGAAACGCGCCAATTTTAATCCCCGGACCAGATGGGGGAAGCTTGTAAGCTTGTACTGCTCCCTCCTCAACTACCAAAGTGCCCTGGAGCAAGACGCTGAAACCTCAACTGCTCCAACAGCTCGGCCGCTCCGGGTCAGCGTCATGAATTCAATTTTTTTGTTCCCCAGAATTCAGAGATTGCAGTGTGATTTACCCATTGTTTATTTGTGAATCAGAATTTCCTCAACCTTTTCAGCTCATGCAAACTTTTCTGATACAAATTCATATCATGCTTTATTATTATTAAGCAGCAAAGGACATTTTCAAGAAAATAAAACTCATCATTCATTGTCTGGAATTCAGAGTTGACCTGCCTTTACCTTATCACTCCATCACTGGCAGCCGGTTTTAATACTTCCATGCATCAATGTGGCTGTCATGTACTCTGTGTTCGTGTGTTGTCACTCAGAAGATGAAAGTAGTTATTTTGATGAATTGGTAAAAAAGTATTTTAACTATGGCAGGTAATTGCATTGATTTTAATTCAAATAAAGATCATGTCTTTGATCAGAAAGGGGTTTCATTGCCAATACTGAGTTAAATGCAAGCATTCCTACTGGGGATATATGAAGGTATTTCTATTCTATTCTCCTCTATGCTGCTCTATTCTGACTCGCATGTATACACAGACCCTCTCTCTCTCTTTCTCACTCTCTCTCACTCACACAGACACAGGCCTGGGTTGTGGCTTGTTAATGTGTCGTGCGCAGACTAGCTGAAGCATTAAACCCTGTGAGAGAGAGAGAGAGGCGGGGCCACAGAGGAAGAAGCATTAGGCGATGAGTGAGCGATGAGCGAGCTCAAACAGAGAGAGAGAGAGCTCCCCCTTACTTTAGATGCTAATTGAGGTGATGCTCCAACACACTGTGAGCATCCCAGACCAGAGTAGTCAAACACTGACCTCAAGGTGATTGTATGGCATTCGTACCTGATGCCAGGAGAGGGGGGGCTGACGCCTGAGGCTGCGTATACAGTACCAACTCATTCGGCGCGTTGTGCACGTTGGATGTTTTCTACGGATCGATCTCCGTTTGTTCGTTCGCCTGTCTGATTTTAATGAAACTTGGGGGAATGATGCGGTCCAGCCACAAATGCCAAAAACATAAGACGAGCAGACCTTTTTCATAAAAGGTATTAGTTGTTTTGTGTTTATCACATCGTGCTGTATCATCATGTTGTTTCATACCGTTTTGTGCAATTATCTGTCTAATTAAAACTTGTTGAAAAAGGCTGAAATCTTGTAAAATGTAAACTCCGTCATAAGGGAAACTCCTGGGAAACGTGGGATAAATAAGCGTTCGCAGCTCCGGCAATAAAAGGAAGCAAAAAAAAAAAAAAGCAATAAAAAAACAAGCTGCATTCAATTTGTTTCAGCTTGTTTTACAATTGATGTTCCTGCAGGGTATTCAAAATACTTGGAAGGGAAAGAAAGCCGCCTGACTAGTTGAATCCACATCCAAATACGAAGAATCCACGTCCCAAGTCTCGTTTTTTTGATGCCGCCAAGCCCACTGCAAATAGTGTTTCTCTTAATGAGTACATCCAACTTGTCCTTAGTCCTGGAGTCTACTTTTCTCTTTCCCCCCCAAAAAAAAGTTGATTGAAGCGGGAGGGAATGGAGAGAGGATGATGCGAAGAGAGGAGAGATGGGATTAGATGAGATGAAGAGAGGAGAGGAGTGAAAAGGAGGAAGAAAAGACAGAGAAGCATCAGGGGAGGAGAGGAGAGCCGTAGGAAATATTGACCAACCAGGAGAGAACATATCATATAGCATATCAATGTCAGTGCCAACAGACTCATTTTTTCAACCAGTTTGTGCATTTGTTTGTACATTCATGTGCATTCATATCTGTGTGTGTGTGTGTGTGTGTGCATGCATGTATGTGTCTTCGGCTGCGAATGCCAAAGCCACAGCCGCTATAATAGACCAATTGTTCTGGGAAAGCCTTGCAAGACACAAAAGCTTTAATTAAATTAGCTGGAGGGCTGACAAGTTTGAGAAGCTCGCTTCCTCTGAATGCCTTCGCACTCCAAAATTGTGTGTTTGCAAAAACCAAACAATTAAGGTGAATTAAATGATTTTGGCCAAACACACAAACACATTCAGAACGTCTGATATGGCCTTACTGACTTTTGACTGACTTGCATAACTACACGTTCTCGACTTTGGGACTATTTTATGTTGCTATAGATATTGGTGATTTTTGAACCATGGTATAGTTCATGTTTTCAAACCAAATGATGCATCAAATGATGTATCAATTCAATATATGTTGAATGTATAAACTGTACATTTTGTAAACTGATGTGGCAATATTGTTGAATTGAAAAGGGGGGGGTGAAAGAGGGAGATGGAGGGGATAAAAACCGAGTGTCAGGCAGGACGGGTGTGTGAGCGGAATCCTTAGCGCCAACGGGCTAATTTATCATCGCCCCCGTTGCTATGGCAACCGACGTTCTGGGCAAATCATGGGATGCTGGAGTGGCATTTTTCTGCTCTTTATTTTTCTTTTTTTTCAGCCTGGTTGGAGGGGCTGCTGAGTTGATCCTGTCTGAATGAGAGAGGGAGGCATTTCAAAAATATTCATCTTAACAAGTATATTTAGTCAAGCATTTAGAGTCTTGAAATCCCACTTTTATTAAAACTACTCAGAAAATGTGCAAACGGGGTGAGATAATTCCACTTATTTCCAAAGCAAATCAAATTGTTTCATTTTCTTGATACTTGATCTCACCCTGTTGGCAGATTTTTTTCACTTGTTTCAACGAAAACAAGATTTCCAGACTCAATACGAGACTAAATGACTTGTTGAGAGGGATATTCTAGCAGCAGGAGAAAGATTGACTAAAGAGGACAAGCTTGGCAAGATATTTCACTTTGTATCCATCAAATTTACCTCAGTATATGTTTCAAATGATCTCTCTACTTTTTTCAGGATAACGTACTCGGGGTAAACAAGGGATGTTATCTCAAAACGAGTTCATTGTTTTGAGATTGAATTCCTTCTTTCGTGATGATTTCCTGAAAGAAGTCACACTGACATGAATCAAGTCAACCAGTGCCTGAATACAAGATGAAATCCCTTGCCAAGCTTGTCATTTTTGCATTGCTGAGGGCTATTATAGGCTGAGTGTTGAAGAAAGGGGTCCAGTGTAAGACAGGATAGGATAGGAGGAGGCTTTGAATTGAGTCTATTGATGCCCACTCAGTCTGGGTACTTGCTGCCAGGCGCTCTTCTGTCAGCATTACAGAGTGATCAATTCTTACTGTCTTTTGCTATTATAGATTAGATTAGATGAAACCCTCAGTGAAGATGGAAAGAAGAATATTGCAACACTTTTTAAACAGCATTGTAGAGTATGTATTAAAACACACATAAAGGTCTGGATTCCATCTTTAACAGGATGCGAAGATAGCAGAATTAGTATCGCTAGCAACAATTGATGAGATGAATGTTCAAGTTTCAAGTTTCAAGTTTCAAGTTGATTGTCACATACTAGATAACAACGCAAACATCATTACCAGTAGTGAAATTCTTGTCCTCCGGGTCAACTCAATTTAACACAGTAGTTAAAAATAAGTCAAATAAGTAAAAAAAATAGGTAATAATACAGTAAGACATTAAGTAAATAACTAAATAAGTAAGTATCAAACAGAATAAGGTGCAAAGTAATAAGGTGCAAAATAAAATATAATAAGAGTAATAATAGAGATATTTACAGAGTGAGGTAGACAAAGCAGGTATGTAACCTTAAAGTGGCCGTGTGTGTGTGTGTGTGTGTGTGTGTGTGTGTGTGTGTGTGTGTTGGGGGGTGGGTGGGGGTAAGGGTCCAATCATGTATGTGTATATG
>CABFOQ010019149.1:0-12972 GCA_900660455.1 Gephyroberyx darwinii
ACACACACACACACACACACACACACACACACACACACAGGATATTAATATAGAGATATATTGATGCATTCAAGCATGCACACACATGCTCATTTATGCATGAGGGCCTCTTTGCTATCTTTGCTATTGCTATTTCACACAGACAAGGGCCAAATGTCAAATGTGTGACAACCACATAGTTACTACATCTTTATGATTAGCAGTGCCTTGCTAAAGTCATACATGGAGTGTAGAAAGTCAATTACAATTCAACTGCATTTCATTTCTATGAAACATAAGTCACATCACCCTCCCAGTGTCAACGGGCTCACTGAGTTTTCCCTGGCCTCCAGAGAATAGCACAGGGTATGTATATACTGCAGATCGACCATGATCAGAGGTCAAGGGTCAAAGGTCAGTACTGTGTTCTTATCCCACACCATGATGGCACTCCAGGGTGAAGTCTAAATTGCTGACTAGGAATCAGCAATCCCACCCTATTCTCTATCGTTTACCACTAACAGGGGAAAGTGCAAAAGTTCAGTTCAATATCATCATCATCATGCATGTCTACAGCTCCAGAGCTGGGGGGGAAAAAAACATGAGACAATTTCAACACCCTGGATTGTGATTGAGAAATATAAACACTGTCTGGAGTTTTTTTCTATCATTATTCCCACTGGGCAACAGCTTTAAAAACAAAAGTAAACAAGTGGAGTAGAAAGGTTATGGCTATGCACGTCTACATATTGCCTGTCCGTGTGTACAGACAAACTCCACTTAAACACTGCACACAGCAGGCTTTGTAGAATTGTTGCCCCCCCCCCCAACAGGCAACAGGCTTATTATACTATAATTATACGTGTAAGCATAGGGTTACAACAACTAATAAATCATCAACAATAAGACAATGGAAGTCTCTAGATCCACTCAATACACCTTTGCTGATTTATCCGTTTGCCTGCACTAGCTAGGCTATGCTACATTCCAGCACTTAAATAGTACACCTGCTTATACAGAGCAAAGGCCTAATTCCTACACTTAACCCCTAAACCTGAAAAATGGGGCGCTCACCTAAGATTTTTACTGCCCCATGGCATAAAAGGACCAATGTCTCATTGGTTACTTCACCAAGTGTTCTGCCTTTCAAAATTCACTTTCCAGCCTGTACTTTTGCTATGGAACCAACACTCCTCGCCCACCAAAGGGCAGGGGCTTCTTTCTAGACCCACCATCTTGCATGTTCAACACTCATACAGCGAGAAATCCATCATAGAAGAGGAAGAGAAACCAATTTCTCCACTGACAGTAGCCTCAATAGACCAGAATGCAATGCAGCCACAAGACATGTTGTGTTTTGAGTAAGGGACTTGGCCGTGATCATAGACATGCCCCAATGTTCAGGAACTAGTTGGCTAACTAGCTATAGAGATATATATGCCCATATGCCCACCTGTGATTGAAAGCAATAAGTTCACGCCCCTTCTCTGGGTGTGTGGGGGGGACTCTGCTTTTAGATAAGTGTTATATCAATAAAGTTTATTGATATTATTATTATTATTATTATTAGAAAAATGGGGCATAATAATAATAATAATAATAATAATAGTACTCATTTACCTCCACTACACTGAGGTGAATAAAGGAAGGCTAACATCAAGGCTAGGCATAGGCTTGACAGGTTGAAAGGTAACATTTCTCACAAGGTGTATTAATAGGCACTAAGCTGATAGGCTAATCGTAATATGACACTACCTAGCCCTTATATTACTCTAAACCCCAATTATGCCTCTGCTAAGGTTGTTTGGGCTTGCTGCACTTGTCTTGTTTATACAAGTATATATGTATTAAGGAAGAAAAGCCTGAAAATAAACTCTCTCATAGGCTGCAGACCTTTTATATCCTTATCCTGTCTACATGTTAGCATCAGCATCAGTTTAATATGTAGGACGCATGTAGCTAGCGCTGGGTATCGAGAACTGGTTCCAATTCAGCACCAGCGCCAAATTGCCAAATTTCATGGAATTGATAAGCTCCTGCACCACTTATTGATGCTAGATGGTGTCTTTCGCTGATGTATTTTGACATCAGGGCACTCCATAGCTGTATGTAGTATTCCCCCCCACACACAATTTATCTAATAGGAATCAATAACGGAATCAATAAAGAATCAAATCGATAAGAAGAAAATGGCATCGTAAACCTAAAGACACCCAACCCTACATGTAGCCTACTTAATATATATCATTGCTTCTGATGACGGGTTCCGTATGTCAAAGATAAATAAGAATTTGCTGTAACTTGATCAGCCTTTTTAAACAAAACTGCTAAGTGCTAATGTCTGCCAGCAGGTCCATGTATCTCTGACATAAAGCTGTTGTAAAGCTATTACTGATTTTATGGGTTGTTATATATGGCAATAAAGTCCTTATGTAATTCTAGAGGACAAATCCAAATATTAGATTCAATCACAAGACATATACAGGATGTCTACAGGATAATGTTTTTCTCTCTACATGTCTCCCTTTCTATACAAATATCAATCTATTTGCCTGTCTATCCATCCTTCTGGCCTGTTTATACTATAGTGAATCCATCTCTGCGTCAGAATACAGCAGAGAAAACCCTGCTAGGTCACAGTGATGTAGTGTGGGCCTGATTGAAAAATAACAACACTCAATAGGTATATGAATAAGCACTAAGTTGATATGGTTGTTTCCATGTATTTCAATGTTTCTTTACATATCTATCTATAGAGAGTGAAGTCATTAATCTGCGTCATTGCAGAACAGTACTAGGTAGACACTGTGGCCTTGAACAGAGGAAATTGGCACACTGGTCAAAATAGCATCCAAACCACCAGGGTGGGGGAACAGAACAGGAGCTAGAACAACCAAGAGGAGAAAAATTATCCTACACACCCAAGAATAGCCCTATTTATATGCCATCACTGTGCAATTATGCAGTGTCAATTTAGCAAGGCCCATTTCATAGAATATTCAATAATCTGCTCTTAACTGTCATTAGGAAAAGTATATGTCATGGTGTATTATATTAAGACACAGCAAAGTTTTGTGTCAGTGACTTTCCAAAGTGATAGGTCCATAAATAATTCCAAATAGTATAGAGGGATCTAGTTAACACTGATTAAATGGAAGAGAATGGTGACAGCCTCAGCCACAACTCTGTATTGTCATGTCATTCACAGAAAACCACATGGAGCAAAACAGCATGCACAAATAACGATGCATCTTTTGAGTAGTTCCACTGCTGAAAAATTTAAATGTAGGTTAATATTAAATTAGCCACTGGGAGAAGATAAATTATGCATTAAATAACAATCAGTGGGCTATATCTGGCTGTGAATCTAGATTGAAATAAAGATAGGTTAGACCTGCCATTCACAATTATCAGGACCACCACTAAATCTGTGCCAAATTAGCTCATCAAAATGAGTTACACAACCAACATCCTCTGCATGTTCCAGTGGTATTAACAACAGCCAACAGGGCCCACATTGGCCTTACAGGATTTCTATGAGGATTTTCACTGGTCTTGCTTGAACGAGAGGATCCAATATGACTCATTCACACACACATGCAGGACTAGCTTGTCTGCTACTGACGGGCTGCTCGTGGCTGCCCAAACATGTCGCCTGACGAAAAAGCACAGAACACGCAAAAAAAAAACCCCACTGAGAACAGGACGTTACACAGATGTCACCTTGTTTTGATTTAGGGGCTGGCTGGATAAAAGAATCCAGTGGCCTAGTAGCTCGTACTGATGTTTATTCTAGCCATCCGAGTGAGTGATTGATGCCACCGTCTGATGAACAAGTTGTTCTTAATTGTCAATAAGCCAATGTCTGCCGAAATATCAGATTTATTACAACATCAACATATTTGGCCTAATGTACAGCGCAGAGGCCTCCTCCCTTGCAGCAGCTGTTGAAAACGAGCTGGCTGGCTGCTGGAGGTTAGACATGGGGCCTGTTGTTGTGCTCAGGGTACATACAGATCTGGATGGAGTTGGACCGGCTGCTTCCAGGCTGGAAAAAATGATTTACAAATTCTGGAATAGACTTCTAGAACGCTGCCACTGAAATCACGCGAGAAAACAAAACAATGCCATTTTTATTATGTTTTGGTGACTGCCTCATCCAATAATTAAACGTTTGTAGCGTTACATTTAGTTGTGCGACACATTGATTTTGTGTTAGAGCATAGTAACAAGTTGGGCTCGTGTCAAGCCACATTTTGTAACTTACACTGTTTTCAAAACAATAGCAAAAGGCACAAGGCAAGCTAGGCTAGCTAGCTAGTTAACTACCAGGCTACTGTATTTGCTTATGAGGTAGCTTGCTATTAGCTCGCTCCTATTTGTTAGATGTCATTAGTTAGCTTGCTGGCAGACCAGTGGCTATGCGTCGTTATCGCTGCCACTGCTACCTTTCAGCACAAACTATGGAGAACATGGCATGTTTATCAGTATAAAATATGACGGGCAAATTACTGCGAGCAAATAACGTTATAAAGCGGTAAACAAACAAACAAAGGAAGGCCGTGTTGTTGAAGGTTAATTTCAGTCTGACTGCAAGACAGGCTGTCAGGGTTAGCGAGTTCAGTGTCACCCATTTGGACATTCCTCTTGCCTGATTTGTAAAACAAAGCAAGACGGTAGGACGGGAGAGGCAGCTCAGACTAGATTTACCAGGTCTGGAGATTGCACACATACATACATACATAATCGCCTACAGTGTGACCCCCCCTCCCCTCCGCAGTACAGTGACAGATTTGAGCTGAGACCCTTTGGGCCCAGTGCTGTTGTAACTACTTGTTAAAGACACGTCAAGGCTGAGCCAACTCGCTAACCTTTGTAATGGACTCGCAGGTTGTTCTGTGACAGCCCAATATAGCTGTATTTATCCTTGGGGCTCCAGGATCGGGGTAAAGGGGTCTCTTCCTCGTTCACGGCCGGGTAGAGCCGTTTCAGTCGCTCGTTTAGTTCGTGCTCCTGGTAATTAAAAGCAGGATCCCCCAACAGCAGGCTTCCCGCTCCAAGCTCTGCCATTTTTCGCTCGGGAGATATCTTCTTTTTTATTTTATTGTTTGTTTCTCTCTATCCAAAGCTCTGTACCAGTCCGTTGGAGCTGTGGGGAGAGAGTGAGAGGGACTGAGGGGAGAAAATAGCAGTGGTATGACATCCCCGGATAAGCAGCAGTGCTGTGTACTGTAGGCTTGGACAGTGCCGTGTGGGTACTGTAGTCGAGCCGCAGAGCCACCCCCTTTGTAACGTCTCTAGAAATGACTACAGAACTGCACTCCGCCTTCTCTGGGTTAGGGTTTCCACTGAAAGGGGGTAGCTAGGAAATGTAGTTCTTATGTGTTTGATTCATTGACACTTTTTTGTTCCATTGCAATTTAATCTCTTTATCTTTCATTTTATTCCATACGGTACACCGACTTGTACACAAAATAGCATATGCCACAGAGAAAAGCCATAAAGAAGAATCAATAAAAAATAATATAAAGTAAATATAAAATGCTCGATAAAATCTTTCTCTGAAATTCATTTAATAAGTTCATCGACAGTATATCATTAATACCACTGAGAACGTACTGCTTTTCACCAAAGCTGCCTAACGAAAAATAAATCTTCTCTTCCTATAATATTCCTAAAGGGACTTATAGTGTGTTTGTAATACGCAATAGTTAGTTTATGTGACCTGAAAAAGCAGCAAAGATCTCGTGGTGAGAGTGCAGATGTATTAATCCAAAATCTTCTCCTTTTAACAATCTGATTATGTTTTTTAATTAATGTAGAAAGACTAGAATCGTTGTCAGCTCACACAACTTGAAAAGTATTAGGCGCGCCGCGGTCTACTATGGGGGTCTTCCTGCGTCCTCCGTCCTCGTTACCATGGAAACCATATCACAGCAGTGACTCGAGCTGCAAACATAGTATGAGATTCAGCCAACTTCGACATGAAACAGACCAAACGGAACATGTCAAACATGGGAAAGGCTCGTCAGATAAATAGCCTGTAAACATTTGAGATGTCGCCAAACAAAGATATAAAATTTCCGCCGTTATCATCGTCGCAAAGGCAAGTAATAAAACAGGTGCTACTTGTTAGTTTACAGATGAAAGGCGGCTGTAACGTTAACGTTAGTTCAGTCACCAACGTCACTGTTAACTTTGCACAGCTAAACTAGCTCTGTCTTTCTTTGCATTTTTAGACCGCTCTGCGACCATAGCCCACAGAATAACACTGTCCAAGTGTCAGAAGGAGGGCGAGATGAAGAAAGTAACGTTGCTGGTGCTGCTTCTATCAAACCACATGCAGGGAAAGCGGTAAGCAAACCAGGTTAGCGTTAATTCTGTCTAGGCAGAATTGTATTCCTGTATTCTTAAGCTTGTATTTCACTGTATTAATACTGACTCTTATAAAGATTATTTGTCAAAATAGCTAACTTTCTTCAGTTTTTTCCCCAGGTGAAGCTAAAGCCCAATCTTTCTAATACTAAATTCAACAGATCACTATCACACTATCAATGCATTGGTTCATCTATGCACAGCAAAATCGTCATTATTAGTTTAACTCTGAAACTGTAAACTGTAAAAATCAACACTGTACTAGTGTTTATGTAAGTCCACAGCCATCAGAGTTAAACAACAATTTGGACACCCATCCCAGAGCCATATCAGCTCTATGAGTATTCCAATATTCCAATCAACAATTGTCAACTGAAAAATTTTTGTGTGAAATTTTTCAGTTGTGCTGGACAGGAAGAGATTACCTGTACGCAGGCCCAGGGCGGAAGCCCCGGTTTCTGACGCAGCTGGAAAACTACATGAAGAGAGAGCTGCAAACCATCAACCCCCATGAACCAAAACTACAGGAGCTCAGACTACAGGTGTTGTGGTCCACTTGTGCAAAACATACACAAACAAAGCCAGCACAAACACAAATCCATGTACTGTGCACACACGCGAACACACACACACTGTCAGAGTAATCACCCTAACCTAGCTTCTGCTTTGTACACAGGTCCACGGGGCAGTGTTTGGCCGTTTCATCAGGGAGTTCAAAACTTACCAACCACTCCTCTATGCTATCAAAAAGGAATACGAAAACACTTTAGGTCTGTAGCTTTTCCAGTCTGATTCAATAATAATAATTAGAATTACTGTATAGCTGTACTTTTCTTAGCTGACATCTAAAGTGCTATACATTTAAAGAAACAAAACAAACATCAGCTGTAACCAGCTGTAATCAATGGGAAACTTACATTCCTGGCTTCATTAAGGCAGAGCAGAAATAGCAGATCACTATATAACATTTTGGAAAAGTTGGGGTGCATTTCTTCAAGAGAGGTGCGTTGTGAGGAAGTGTGTACATTGTGTACTCTTGTGCTTGTTGTGCCTTGTGTGTAGTTTAAGATAATCAAACATTTTTTTGGAGAGAGAGAAAGAGTCATGGATTAAGAGAGTAATGAAAGTGCTATGGGAACAAGTGTGCGGTGGCAAAAAGAGTAATTTACAGTAATGTTGGTTAATGGTTTGGAATAAATGCCCAGAGCACCATAAATCATTTATGAAGTTGGAGCGTTCGTGGACAGTTAATGAGGTTAGGTATTAAGTTGCGCTATATAATGTGAAGTTTGCCACGGTGGCCCTGGAACTCGATCAGTTACAAATGCAGTTGTTGTAGCCTTTCAAAGTGTGACATTTTGACCTTTAATTGTAGTGTTCCCAATTGGCCAATTGGTGTCATTTTTTAAATGCCAAAACAGTGCTAAAAGGCATCATTAATCTAAGTTTCGTCTCAAATTGGAGCAGCGGTGCTCGACATAACACCTGTGATTTCCCCTGGAAGTCAATGTAAGGAAGCTAAAATAGGAGCTAGGATTTCTCCCCTTAGTTCTAGTTAAAAGCCTCACAAAGTCAAGAAAGAGCTTTCAATTTGAGGCAAGAATGCAGTTACAATAGCCATTTGAAGATTAAATAGGCATTAATAGCTTTGCCCAAGTCAGAAAAGAATACAACTGACCTAATTCTAGAGATGTTTCTCAGCTGGTAGAAACCAGATTGAAACCTCTTTGAACTTTTCATAAATCAAACTAACATACAAATGGCTCCCATACTGATGACAATCTGTTTGATATTTGTTGCCAAGCTGCCAAGATTAACTTGGAAGTTGCATTTGGTGAGCTAATATAATCACCCCAGATTCATCATCATGGAATTGAACTACGTTTTTACACATCCAATATTCACTGTGCCTGAAAATAGTTTAGTTTTATCAAGGCTATGTATTAGTTTTACAGACAAACATAGCTGCATGTCGTCAGTACAGCATTGAAATGAAATACCGTCTACAAGTTAGGGCACAGATAAATGAATACTATAATAATATGAACACATCTAGCTGACAAAGCTGCATCATGACAAATATACAAATCACATATATACAGTGTTATAGTAGCTACATACATATTATTTGTCATGCATTGTACATATATCTGTTCAGCGTCTCAGCGGGATCAGATCCAGGAACTGGAGCCGCTGCGATCCCGTCTGAGGCTGTTGACTGAGGAATGTGACCGGAAGATCCTGGCTCGCTGGGAAGAGGAGCAGGCTGAGATTGGAGCCCTGAAAAGGGAGAAGCAGCAACTGCTGAAGGACATGGAAGCCATGAGGGAGAAAGAAAAAGCCACACAGGCAGTGGTATATAGCTCAGTGTTATAGTGTGGTATTGTTTTTTGTTTTGGTCAGGTTTTCACATTTTTCTTTTTTTTTATGTGAAATTCCTGTTTTTCTTTTTCTCCAGTATTTCTTTCATGTTTTGTCTTGATCACATACTCACATACTTGTGTAGGACTAGCTGTTCTTAGGGTACAGATAGAGTTTGACCAATAGGAGACACTGATATTTGATATCTTTACATTTGACCATTTCATGCCAAAACAGTTCCAAAAATGGGCACTAAATTTACTCATCTTCATTGTGGAAAAGACTCTGAAACAGCATATATAGTATAATACTACTACTACTACTACTAATAATAATAATAATAATAATAATAACAATAACAACAACAATAATAATAATAATGCAGGTTAAGGGCTTCCTATAGACAACTAATGCAATTTGGAGTATCATCCAGCATAGCCGTTCCCAGCGCCACTTCAAAAGATTTTGGTAATTTTACAGTGTAATCAGACAGGCCTTCATCACAACGTCCTCTCTTTTCTTCTCCTCTCTCCCGCTTCCTCCCTCCCTCCATACCCAGTTTCTCACCTGCCAATTATAAGTTTTGTCCCGTTATTCTTGTACCTCCAAAAGTTATTTTCCTTTCTGTCCATTAACTGAACCCTCTCTCTCTGTCCCTTACTGTACTGTCCTTGCTATCTCTCCTCTCCACCTCATCCATCCCCGCCCCCCCTATTTTCCCTTCTACCCTAGGTGGTCCATCTGCAGTCTGAACTGTCCAACCAGTATCTGCAGTACCGCGATGAGAGTGATGCTCGCAAGTTGCTGATCGTCAGGCTGGACGACCTAACAAGCTGCTTTGTGAATCAGAAGCCTGCAGATCAAGACACCGGTGAGCCACGGCAGGAATTTATATCACTGTCTACATATTTATGTATTTGCCATGTGACTCCTGATTTCTGGTTAATGCCATGTCAAAGTCAGTGATAAAATGGGGGGGAAAAAATCACCTGTTTCTTTAAAAAATCATGTATTTAAATGCTGAGCAAAACCACATGTATTGTAAATGATTGTAAATGTACCTATTATGTTCTCTCTGACACGTTTTCCCAATGTAGACTGGGAGGCCAAGGACCCTGTGAAGCTGCGTCTGGCTCTGAGTGCGTGTCGAAGAGACCTGACCGAAGCCCAGGTGGAGCTCAACAGGATACAGGCGGAGTACTGGGACGTGGTGTCCCGACACCACTTTGAAACCCTGGAACACACACACAAGCAGACCCTGCTGCAGGTAGCGCACATGCACACACACACACCTGTATGTACGCATACACATACACACTCGCTTCAGTCTTTTACTGCCTTTACTTTCTTCACTAGGTGTTTTTTTTGGTTCTTGTGTGTTGTCCAGTTGGAGAGGCTGCAGGGTGACTTCGACCAGATGAAGAGTGAATACGACACCCTGCTGGAGCTCCATAAGAGAGCCAGCAGACAGGCTGAATTTGACCGCCCCGTCGTTGGGCAGGTATGTACTCTACCAAAGGGCTTTGAGTATTTTTTCTCCCAGAAACCTCCTCTTCAACAAAAGATGTAGAGTGCATTTATTTTGAAAGGGGGAGCCAATGATCACACGCTGATTTCTTTGGATTTTAATGAAAGGAATGCAATATACACATTAGGGACACCTCCTTCCCACACAAATAGCTCCAGTCTGTGTGTATGTTAAGCTAATAAGTATATTACTACCCCAACAGTGCCTTATCAACCTTTTAACCTTAGCCTCACCAGATAGATCAGTGCATGTGCTCACATTTGTTTCAGTGAGTGAGGCCAGCCATATTTAACAATCGAATCACTGTCTCAAAGTCTCAAACAGTAAGCTATTTACCCCCAATGTGACTGGTGTTTGTTGAGGACAAATAACATACTAAAAATGAAAATCTTTTATCCCCAGACAGATGAGAGTGTACACTGCGGGGAGAGCCGCCTTCAGTCCAACCTGCTAAAAGTGCTGATCAACTCTGATGCCTCTGAGAGCGGCACACTCACTGTCCAGGAGTTTAGGTGATGTGCAGAGAAACACACACACATACTGTCATATTTTGCCTTTCTTTTCTCTCACTTATAGACACACACACTTAATTCTCTGTGTGTGTGTGTTTTTGTGTGCGCAGGGCAGCCCTGAGGACAGCGTTCCCTCTGAAGTCAGATCAGGCCATAGATGAGCTGGTGGCCTCGGCTCAGAGTGAACTAGACAGCAGCAACCACACCATCACCTACCAGAGACTCTACAGCCTGGTAGATACCAGCAGGGTCTTTTTCCCTGTCCACATACTCTGCTTTTACTTGACATAATGCATAATCTGATTCACAGCTCCCATTTGCGGCCGTTCTGAGGTAGACATTTGTGCTCCCAGTCAGTTGGGGTGCAAAATGACTCACTCAAATGCTTCGGCAGCCCAACCAAGTTATTTTATTTTGGAAATCCCAATTATGCAAGAGAAAGATTTTATGCTCTTAAGTCCTTAACCCTTCAACTGAACACAAAATCCACTGTGCTGGCAATATTATAATAATAACAATAACAATAATAATCAAAACTTCATCTATATAGAACTTTGGAAAACAGAAGTTACAAAAGTTAGAAAGGGCTGTACAATATTAAGACTGTTATTACCACCTATGCCTTTTGACAATCCAGGAAAAAAACATTGTACCAAACCTGTCACCTACCAGTGACTGCCCTGAGGTTGCAGTAGTCTGTTTATGTATTATTTATTAAGAGGTTTGGCCAACTTCCCAGCTCGAGGACATACAAGAAACCAATGCTATATTGGGGCCACACTTTTCAAATCACAGAGGAAGGAATGTCCCCACAATACATTTGTTCTTTAGTGTAGTATTTCATGATATTATTTTTTGTGGAGGATATGTTGATTTGACTCTTTAAATAAGGTAAGACGGAACTTGATCCCTGACATACTGTTTGTTAGTAGTTTGTTAGTTACATGTGAGCGGGCTGTTTCAAGCCAGCACTGTCAACCATCCCATTGAAACCAATGGCAAGTTTAGAAATGATTGGGTTATGTTGGGAGCTAGGTGTAAGCCTAAGCGTTGGTACAGGGTGGTGTAGGTGGCTTCAGCTGAGCCTTCTGGAGGTGTCGCGGGCCTAATCAACAAAGCAGTTTGCACGTGCACGTGTTACTTTAATGGAAGAGTTTTAACACAAAATACCCCACAGGGCTGATGCGTTAAAAAGATGCTGCCACAGTTATGAAGGCTCTGCTTGCAGTCGTGGGATTTGTTGTGCACCCGATCACGTCCTGGTGTGTGTCTGCCCGGCTCCAGTCTCACTGCAGAATAAAAGCACATGGCAATTAGTGCTACCACGCTACAGGTGCACAACTCACAGTTGTGATGGGAGGTGCCCACTTGATAACCCCAGTGACATACCCTCACTCACACAGTCAACCCTGTAACATTTAGATCAGGTGGTGAATGGTGCTGCCTGTCTGATGGGCCTACAGATTTATGACAGGGTGGCCTGATGTCCTCTATAGTCACGATTGATGGGTTAGTGCGTCATTCTTTTACACATCTCAATTGGGCTTCCTTATGGATGCTCGACCTCTGTGGATGCACACAAAACAGCCATATGCACTAGCAGGCCAGACATTATTTGGAAACAAAACACAGTTCTCCCTCTTCATTACAGTGTTGGCATAGAACATGTAACATCCCCATGTAGTGACTAGTCTACTGAAACTACTCTCACAGTAAAATGTTTTGGATTGATAAACTAAAACAATGTTAACCTCTCATACATGTATGTAGGAATTGTAGTATTTGGAGAGCTGGCATTTCCATGTTGTCCATGGATTGGAAGTTAGTTATTGGCAGAGCACCCAGTCATATGAAGCAGAACCTAACGCATGCGTTACATTCGTCATTGAATAAGATATCAGTGTGGTATTCTATTGCTTGGCTTAATGGCATGTGGTTTTATTTTATTCTATAGGGGCCAGATGGTAAAAATGGAGAGTTCCTGAGTCTGGTGATGAGACAGTCACTGGAAGAGAGAGAGCTGTACATCAGCCAGCTCAGAGTACAGTTGGGAGACAAAGGGTAGGCACGCACACACACACACACACACACACACACACACACACACCCCCACACACACACACACACACATTGTTTCAATCAGTCATGGAATTCAGTCTATTTGAGCAGCATAACTGGTGATGTTTTAACGTTTAGCAGTAGTCATTACATCTGTCT
>CABFOQ010019149.1:12992-32866 GCA_900660455.1 Gephyroberyx darwinii
AAGGGTCTTAGGGCACATCTAAGCTGTAAGCAGAATGGGCAGGCAGTAAGAGCAGTGTTTCACCATGTGAAGATAAAAGCTGTAGTTTCCTGCTGAACAATGGCCAGGGACTTTTATTGTGAATAAATATTGTGCAAGAAATAATCAGAAGCCTGACTCCCTTTACAGATTCTCTGCCTTTATACTTGTCTGGCCTTGCTTACTAGCGAACCTGTAGTTCTCCCGATTGCCACTGGGTGGAGGCAATGAGCAGGAACGCAGCACCATGCAATACCCCCAGAAAGTTGCACTTACACACATTTACATACTGTAGATGGGTGTATATTTGCACACACACTAAATTAAAGAGTTATAGTACTCCTCCTAAAGAAAATATTTTTTGCTTTATATTGACAGGGAGGTGTCAGTGTCAGACCTACACGCTGCCTTCACATGCATCGACCCAGCTCTAGACTCAGATTCTCTGGACCGGAGCCTGAGCCTGGCCTTCCAGGTGAACTAGTGGGCCCACCATGGCAAAGCAGCCCTTAAAGCTGCTGTTATGTGTTGGATGTTTTTGCTGTCATTTTGAAATTAGTTGTGATAATGCATTCTAATGATAGTAAAGTAAGTTATACCTCAAATGCAGTGGGTTTGTGTAAAGACAAAATATGCTGATTTAATGGAACTAACAAAGAACATAAAAAGCTTTTTTCTTGCTAATAATGTTACCACTGCTGAAGTATAATTCATGCACACTAAAACTACTTCAAATATTTAAAACCCATTTTCAACAACATTAGCCTTAGGACATTGGCACAGTAGGGTGGGAGATTGAGAATAACAGTACATGGTGTGGAAATAACCCCCCCAAACCCCCAACATGCCACCTGAAACATGCCCCCCCATAACATTTTAATTTCATCTGTCTTTTTCCCAGGTGAACACGGAGGAGCTCAAACAGTGTGCCACGCTGCTGGACACAGAGACCATCCTGCAACGCCTCTCTATGGCTGACATTGCCAGGGCAGGTCCCCCGCCCCCGCAAGACTGATACAACCCCACTCCCCTGTCCAATCAAATTGGATTTTCAACAAATCCATAGCCTACTGTAGAAACTGTTTGCTTTGTTGAGGATTATTAACAACATTTTTAATCACTAATAAAGATGACTCCGAGGGCTTTCAAAAGCTTTTTATGTCCGTCTTTTTGTTTTTGAGAAATGTGGTGCCAGCATCTTATTACATTTATTAGGAATGCAAGTGCATGTCAATGTGGAATGAAGAGTTATATCTCAGGTAGACAACAGGTGTTTGAGAATTTCTGTAAAGTCTGTAATGTCAAGGACAGTTCAACTAATAAAGAACTACAACTCGAAGCTGAGACATTAACATGTAAAATCTGAAGCTGCTCCATAGACAATGAATGGGCGATTAATTATTTAGTCCCACAGAATGTTTGAGGTTTTTATCCCCCAATGATCTTTAATCTACAGTAACGCTATCAATCCTGAACCATAAAACGTCCCCTGAAGCCCAGACTTGTCTTGCAATCACCATTACCAGAGAACAAGACGTGAACCTGTTATTGTTATCGAGATGTAAAATCCACAGCTACTCCACAGAGGATGGATTAGCAAATACTCTTTGCAACAGCTTAATTCATTCACAGGTTCAAGTTTCAGCTCTCCATTTCTGGCTTTGGGTGGGAGTTGTTAATGTTCATAAATATTGATAGGACTGTCTTGCACAACATTAATAATATGAATTATTATAGTGGTGTCCTGCTCCAAACTGTAAGGCTATTCTTTACGGTATATTCTGCCCTAGGGCTAATCCATGCATCGAATACACTATCTGTGCAACAAAGTTCATATTTCAAAAGTCTATAGATTCCTGGGCATGCCTGGTCAAAAGACTGCCAATTTTAAAGTTGGCCTGGAATTGATTTTCTCCTCAAGCTAATGTTTCATTCCCGTCTATATCTTTGCAAACCTTTTATACCAGGAAGTTGGATATCAGAGGAGGAGGAGGATGCCATCTGCCCAGAAGAAATGGAAGAAGAGAAACACCAGAGGGAAGGAGTGCATTTACCTGCTTTTATCCACATCTTTCCCTCTTTCCCATCCTATCTATTAGTTTGGTCAAGTTTTCACATGCAGGGCAAGTGTTTATAGTGTCGAAAGAGCCAATGCTGCATGCACACTAGACACAACACAGACTGCAGAGATGGCAAGCCTGCCTCTCTCTCGCACACACATTGTATTGATTTGTCCTCTTTTCTGTAGTTGGTGCTGGTGAAAACTCCTGTCATTAGAGTGCTTCTCTCACTTTGATTACCCTAGCACGACATGGAAGAAGCCATATTACCTATTGATAATGGACCAAAACATTTTTCTCTTCATTGCAGGACGACTCTGTATTGTAAAAGATGGTTGGAAACTCTGTTCTCTCTACATCACACACAAGCCATTCTATCAGCTTCTATAAGTTGAAATGATAAAAAAAAAAAACACAAACTTTCCCTTTATTTTTTATTTTTAGCATTAACAATTAATATCCAACAATTCAGAAGCAATTGTTACTGATCAACATGCCAATGACATTCTGATTATCTTCATTATAAAGTATAAAATGGCAACTAGTAATAGCAACTACTAGTAAATTACAAATTTATCTACATGCTGCCCATAGGCTTTTGGGGCCCTAGGTGGTCCGGGCCCTCAGGATATATGCCCTGTTGGTAATCCGGGTATGCCCATGAGATTTCTTTGAGAACGTTTTCTCTTTAGTTTGACAGTAATAATATATAGTTATTAGTTTATTTCCACTAACGCTGTGGTTCTTTAATGTGAAGTGGCGTCTGCTTTCTTGAAATGTTTCCTCCTCGCTAAACCTGTACTGCTGTATGTTGGTTGTTGCTTTTTTCAAAGCAAAATACATTTTCGCTGTAGTAAAATGTTGATGCTCAAAAACTACAATCCCCACAATTCACCGGGCGGTTTACGGTTCTGAGCGTGTGCCCTCGTAGTGGAGCAGACACTGCTCTGTCTAATCGCTATAACGGGCTGCCGCTTGGTGTTGGTTAGCGGTAAGTTTTATTAGTAATTCCGGTTAAACCCTTTAATGGAATAGTGAATGAAAACACATCCGTAATCAAACAGCGGTGGTTTCGTCTGACATTTGAACATGTATGAGACAGTATAACATGTTTGGCAGACTGGCCCGGTAAGGGCTAACGTTAGGACACGCCTATGTAGGGTACCTGCTGCGGGGTGCCTGGGCAGTGGGCACGGGCCCGGAGGAGGAGAGTCGGGGCTTGGACACCGAGAAGGGAGACATCAACATTTATAGTAGACGGGGTATTTTTAGAAACCGATGAAAAAGCCCATCAAGCCAACCAATTAGCTAGCGACTGGAAATGATTATCTGACGTCTAGCTAGCGGAATGACATTCTGTATGAACTGGCATTGCCTGCTCGGGCTGAGTCAATGCTAGCCAGACGGCTAACAGGCTAGTAATAGCTAGTTAGTTAGCTAACGTGAGCTAGCCATAATAGGGCTTTTTCGTCTACTACAAAAGTATTTGTTCTCCTAGCTTTATGTATGCACGGGCCATGAGTTATTTGTGACTTGTCGGTTTTTTTACGGTTTGTTATTAAGTCACCACGGCTTATTATTTGCAGACCTCGCAGATTGTTCTAGTAAAGTGTAACGTTATGTGGGAGCACGTGACTGATGCTGTCATTGGCACTAAACGGACCAAGATGGCCCAGTGTAACTCAATGAGCAAAACACACCGGGACTATTTGCACTCAGCTACCGTTATTAGTAGTTAAGTACAGTTGTATGAATGTGTCTTTCTCTAGTGCGGTTGTATCCATACACTCATGGCCTATCAGACTAGTCAAATTTGGCTTTGTAAATCTGACTGTCGTTTACTTTTCCTAATTTTATGCCCAGAACGAAGGCTGTAGTGGAGGCTAAACCCACCTCAACTAATGAACCACTGATCAGACTTTTAGTTTATGTGTGAGATTATCCTGCACAACTAAAAGTAACAATTCTATCACCAGTGCCAGTCAAAGACAACCTGTTTACCTGTATCTGCCCCCACATTCTCCTTCTTTGGCTCTCATTCTCTCTTTCTGACCCGTTCTTTCCCTCTCTCCCTCTACCTCCAGTGTGTGTTGCAGGGTGATTCAGAATGGGGGACAAGCCTCTGTGGGAGCAGATAGGATCCAGCTTTGTGCAACACTACTACCAGCTGTTTGACACAGACAGAACACAGCTCGGATCGATATATGTGAGTGACAGAAACACACTTTCGCAAATTCTATGCTGTGGATCTCTTAAGAACATTTACCTACACTGCAACAAATACCTTTCACATATATTTAAGAATATATTTTGAGATATGCTTCAAAATATACAAAAAGAGGCCAAGCAATTAAATTTTGGATGCTGGAAATAAATTTTCTTACTATGTGCTATTGACAGTTTTGCGCCTTGATTAATCCGTGAGGACTTCAACCAAAAGTGCTCAACTGTGCAATAGTAAGTGACAGTAAGAGTAATTTGAAACACTGAGTGTAGAGTGTAAGAGTACATGTAGGGTCCGAAATGAACACCCGCCAAACTCGAAATGCCGGTAAAATTCTTTGGCAGATAAATCAATAAGGGTCACCCAACACACTGGCCGGTAACGTTTTGAGAGGATAACATTTGAATGCCTCGATTATATCCAGTCTTTGGTCTTTGCCTGTTCTTAAACTTCACCATACATACATTCAGTCATACTAAGAAATCTGCTACTTAATGTAGATCAGCATATATAAAACCCCTGATCCTCCTCTGTTCAAGCCTCGATCTGAATTGGTGTTCTTACATTTTACAGTTCTTCAAGTTCTTCTCTAGTTGTTGTTGAACTTTAAAGGCCCTTTTTAACTGTCCTGACAACCAAGGTCACTGAGAGGACAGAGCACTGCTGCTGGACTATTCATTCACCTGGATGGAAATACAAGGCTGACCTTTTGTATTGATTCATTGATCCATTTTGGGGGCCTGGAGAACATTTTTGAGAAATGTTATACCAATTAGGTCCATTTAGGTTGTATCACTATTCAAAAATTCAGTGCCTTAATAAATGGGAGGGGTCTGAGGATATGGAGGTCTGTAGGTATGTAGCAACTCATAATGTAAAAACTGCACATGTTGTAATAAGAATGTAATAAAAACTGAATCTGTCAGCATGAATGAATTCATTCATTCACCCGAAGCAGTGTACCCACAGGAGCATGGCAGCATGGAGGACGCCTCAATTCAGTCAAAACTCAAAGGCACATACTGTAATACCTTTAGTTAAAACTTAGTGTGTTAAAATGTAGCGTGTCAGTATTGTGGGTGTCATGAACGGCATGAACAGAGCAGAAGCATAATGTTATTCCAAGTAATAGTGATTGAGAACCCCAAACACTGAATCTCAACACTCCTCATTCTCCTCTGCATCTCACTGTCTCTTTCCTCTCTCTCTCTTTCTCTCACCCCATCCAGATCGATGCATCATGCCTTACGTGGGAGGGACAGCAGTTCCAGGGAAAAAGAGCAATCGTCGAGAAACTCTCTGTGAGTTTCCAATTTTAAGGAAAATAGTTCAAGCTGAGAATACAGGATCCTAGTAAAATATTCTTATTTCTTTCAAATGTATTTTCTATCAAAGTGTATCTTTTTACTTGTACTGATCTTCCTCTTCTGTTGTGTATTTTTCCCCCTCTGTGTGCGTCAGAGTCTCCCCTTCACAAAAATCGCCCACAGTATAACAGCGGAGGACCACCAGCCCACCCCAGACTGCTGCATCTTGAGTATGGTTGTAGGACAGCTAAAAGTAAGTAGCACAAGCCATAACAGAACAAACGCTTCTGCCTTCGCCACCAATTCTTTCACAGCATATACAATTAAACCTTGTCTATCAAGTATAGCCAGGTAATAGTGTATGGGAACATGAGTTGTTGTTGATACGTACCGATTGTATGAGTTGAAAGTTATTGAAATGAAACTGCTTTAATGCTGAGCTTGATATGACCCTCTCCTGTATGTGTGTGTGTGTGTGGTTGTGTGTGTTTGTAGGCAGATGAAGACCCCATCATGGGATTCCACCAGAGTTTCATCCTGAAGAACATTAACGATGCGTGGGTGTGCACCAATGACATGTTCAGGCTGGCGCTCCACAACTTCGGCTAGAGCCCCCTCCCCGCTCTGGTGGGGCGGCCATAGTGGAGGGCGCAGTGTGAAAAGGAAGGAGAGAAGGGAGGGAGGGGTTAAAGATGAGGAGAAGAGAGGACACTCATCCCTCCCTCCTCCTGTCTCATTCACACCTGTTTGACAAACAAACAAGCACCGGATTCTAGATGTCAATCACAGAACCTCATGCGGGTGGGTTTTCAAACCACCCCAACCAATAGAAATGCGATGTGTTTCTTTGCTGAGAGCCGGCCGACCAATCAGATGCACCTGTCTGCCCCTCCACTGATCTGCATGACGCTGGGAGCCCCCCTCATTACAGTATCTACACTCAAGCCAGACCAGGAAGACATTTACCAGCTTACTGATGCCATTAACTCATACTCTGCTCTCCACTCTTCTTTACTTTATTCAGTCTGCTCTACCGTCGACGACTCCACTCCACTCTCAACGCAGTTCTGTTTAGCACTGTTGTTGACTGGTGTAGATCCATGTTCAGATTCAGAGTCAGCTTCTTCAGTTCCTACTTCTTGTCTTTCTTTTCATTTCTTTTTCGATGCCTCCTTTGTGTTGTTTTAGCTTGCCTTATGTTGTAGGACAACTTCCTGTTATCCTTCCTTTTAACTTATGGTTACATTTTTGCCATGATTCATATTCTCATGTCAGGTTTTGCTCTAGCAAACCAAAGACTCATGGAGGACATGAAGTTTGACCTTGCTGTGTGATCGGCGCTTTCCCTGCTCTCTATCTGACTCTCTCTCTATCTCTCTCTCTCTCTCTCTCTCTTTCTCTCTCTCTCTCTCTCTCTCTCATATCTCTGGCAGTTAACATGGATACTACAGCCACGATACACAATAAAACCTGGACTTTTTCTTAATGGCGTGGGCTTGTTCCTCTCTCCATGTGTGAGTCTGTGTGCTTGTCTCATTTCCCTGCCCTGTTTTCACTACAAGTTCTTGAAGCTTCATTCAAGTGTTGTACTGAGCTAAGCATATGTTTTTTGTACTTTCCCAGAAAGAACGCAAATTCGAGTGGCTTTACTATGGCAGATCAGTTCGGAAACTAACAGTTCTACTTTTTAATTGGCAAAACTTTGTATGTTTTGATAAATGTCAGTCAAGACTACAACAATAAGTGAATGTCTCCAGGAACATGAAATGCTTGTTGCTACTGTCTGACTTGCATAGCTATTGGCATCTGACAATATTTACATCGAGCGTGACATTAGGTCCTCCTCTACTAGTGTTACACCTGAGTATACTCTTCCCTGGAGTCTGCATGACTCTTAAGTCAAAACAGTTCATGCATTGTGAATGATGAGCTCACGTCTGCAGTATCGCGCTGCTTAGCTGGGGCAGGAGTGGTAAGATCCATCCATCAGTAAGCGCCATCTCTTGTCCCTGAGGTATCCATCTCTTGAGATAGAAATAAAACATTTCAACTAGATACAGTTGTGAGTTGTTGATTCAACCAGCGATTGGTGGTTCGTATGGTGAATCATGTAGCAGGCTGACCAGACCCTGGAATGGAATCCAACATGGTACATTATTGAAATGTTGATTGCAGCAAGTTTATGATGCAATTTGGGTAGATGAGTGAAAGACAAACAGGAGGATATGGCGTATCCTTGAGAAATGAGAAAGGGACTAACAGGACCTGCTGGGAAATCATGGGAAACTCAGAGGGAGAGAGTGAGGAGTGAAAGCAACTGAGATCAGTAAAAGGTCATATTAAGGTTCACTGAAAAAAAGGGAACTGCCACATTGAGAGAAAAGGAGTTGCGCTAGGTTCAGAGGCGACCATGACTATGGACAATGTGGGAAAGATGTGCAACCTAAATGCTGCAAATGTGGGGGCTCTCACAGTGTGGCATACTGGGGATGTACAGTAACGAAGCAGGAAAAATAAGCAATTTGGGTGGTCAAACAGAAAGGAGAAATAGAAGAAAGCTGAAAGCATCACAGTTGGATCTGGAGAAAGATTTTGAGCAGTTGGAGGGGAGATTAGGATGGATAAGAAAAAACAAATTACCTTTATCGCAGGAGAGATCAATGTCACTGCAGGGATAATGTCCAAAACTGAAAGAATACTATTGTCAAGGCAGCATTGAATCATCTGAAAATTCAGGGACTGAGATGGGAAGAGGTGAGGGATGATGCCATGCAATGCCAGCACTTTATTGGTGAACGGAATTAAGCAACTCATTGAGGATATGGCAGTCAAACCCAATGTGCAAGAAAGATGGCTTAAAAAATGTTGGATTATGTCTTACAGGGTAAGGGTTCGAGAGGGAGGAATGGGAGGAGGATGTGCGACCATTAGACAAGGCCTGTCATTTAGGGTTTTGGGTAAAGGAAGTGAACAAGGATATGTAGTAGTGGAGGTATGAGCAAAGTGGAGGTGGTAATTATTTACTATTACAATTCCTGTCAGAAATGAATGATGAGTGAGTTGAAAGACAGGATAGGAGCTGGATATGGATGGGGGTTGGAGGATGAACATATAACTGGATCAGATTTTCTTTTAGGAAGAATTATACAAGTGAGGGTGGGATCAGCCTTATCCAGGAAATAAATTGATCTAAGGATTGTAATCAGCCCTTTACTCTTCAGTTATGATCAATGATTGAGATTGAGAATGTATTGAGAGATAGGGCCAGACATTGGTAAAATCACCGTTTGCGTCAAGTTCTCAGTAGAAAAGACACAAACTGTTTACAAGAAAGAAATTTGGGAAACGATGTAAAGCTTTATCGCAAGAAATTAAAGCGGGTGGATGCAATTTGACTCCTGTGAATGTGGTTTGATGCCAAACTGATATGGAAAGTCCATATAAATAAGGCTCTATCAACATGTAAGAAGATCATAAATGTAATGAGATGTTTATCAGGGCTAGACAGGGGGGACAGACAAACTTTGAAAACGACTTGTTGCACTGATTAGATCATCACCGGATTACAGTTGTTTTTGTTCATGGTTCTGGGGCCAAAACATCACTGAATAGATTGGATGTGGTGCAGGCTTAAGCTTGCAGGCTCAATTGTGTTGTGGAGCGTTTAAAACAACACCAGTGGCCGAGACGGCAGAAATGCCGTTAAAATTGAGAAACATGTTCGTCCAATAACCAGGGTGCTACAGCCATGTTGGGAGCGTGAGTTGGCAAAAAATGAAAGCTTTGTCTGGTTAGGAAATGAAATTGGCAAGGACATGGAATTATGTGGGAAGGTATATAGCCTTACAGTACCTTTTTAGGGGTTTATGGTAGAGTTGCTCAACTATGGACTGAAGTCAGTAAATATGACATCTGTTTCATATTCCATCAGGGAATGTCACATATAATAGTCTATTCACGTATGTGATGGAGACTGGGTTAATAAAAAGGATCTAGGTTTTTTAATTCATTTATATTTTGTGTGTGTTTGTGTTTATTGTAAACATAGAAGGGTAGACCGTTGGTCTTTGGTTCACACTCCAGCAGAGTGTGGGCGGTAATGCACTTGAAAGTTGCATGTCAAACGCCATAAGATAAGAAAAAGAAGAAGAAGCTCAGAAAGCACCGAGAAGGAACCCACGACGTGACCAAATGACAAGTCGGAAGACAAAGCGCGGACACAGCGGAAGTTTAGACGGTTGCTCAGGGTGAACGAAGTAAGCACTGACAGCGTCACACTAGTCTAGACATTATTCTCTCCCCCTAAATTAACCCAGTTTCCCCTTTCCCTAACCCATGGCGTCCAATTCTAACATAGACATTGAGGGTGCAACCCAGCATCTTCGGGACATCCTCAAGCTCGACCGCCCTGCGAACAGCGCCGGTAAGTTGGACCGGGAACGAAAAGCGGCTGCGCTAGTTTAGGCCGCAATGGCTAATGAAATGCTAGCTGACTGGATAGCTGAATAAGTAGCCAGCGTTAGCTAGCTCGGACAGCATTGTAGTAAACAGCGCTTTGCCGCGAAATGCTAACGTGACCGTAGTATAGAAGTTGCGCTAGCTTGCTAACTTTAGGCGCCTCCTCGTGAAGAAGAAGTCAAGCTGGATGTCAAAGAATGAAAGTAACGTTATCTACTTGGCAAGCTACATTAATACAAGCTATTGAGGAATTATAAATGGTGTGGATGAAATGTTCAAATCACTTATAATGTTAGGTAATTACCATGGAAGTGCGCAAGGTAATGTTAATTAACGTTAATGGATGGCTTCAATTGTCAGTACGTTGCTAGCTAGCTTGCGTCTCAGTCTATTTGCTGGTGTAGTAAAGCTAGGTCTTTTGCTGCTAATCATTGAAAAAAAACAGAAACAATGTTTGTATAAATTAGCTCCGGTCTGCCTGTTATTCATGTCTGCCTGCTATATCGTGTCTCTAAAGCTATTCGACATGGCTTAACAATAATTTTGTCAAATTCAAATTAATCTATTGGTATCAGGAAATAGCTTGTTCCTCCATAACTGCGTAGAAGGTTGGTGCCCTTCCAAATCACATGCAGCTTATCTCAAAAGAGGAATTAAATTCCCTAATTGTATTGCACATCAATTAATCTAAGGTTGGCTAGCATTTACGGATATTATTATTTCACTTGATAGCAGTGTTAATGTTGCTTAGCCTCATTAAATTACTTCTAGGCGAATGTGGATCCACACATTTTAAATTGCTTAGTTCTTATCTGCTAATGGCTTGATGTTAAAATTCAGGCATCAAAATTATGGTATGGTAACGAACCCTCAAACGGTCTAAGGGGTGTTACATCTAATGAAAACACAGGTGTGTGTTGTGAACAGAACATGGGGCAGTAGCTTGTTTGATGCATTAGTTTACCAGCTCCCTTCTGCAGTATTTGGCCACATGATTGTTGCTGTTGAATATTTGTTGAAATCACTAAAAGGTACACCCAGTCCTGTGCTCATTGTACCCTCACTCCATTGTGAGCAACTTACTTGAGTAGTCTTGGAGAACTTATTATCCAGCTTGACGTTTTCATGTTTTTTTTCCACTAATGAAATCAAAAATTTGTAAGTAATAAAACATCAGAAGTACTTGTGTTGTTTTTAAAGAATAAAAGCCATAAAAACCTACATACTTACCTTATTAGATGAAAGCTCTCTCTAGACACAATTTCATTTTAAACTCAGACTTATTACCATGTTAAATTACACCACGGGAGTTAGTGTGAATGTCTGTTTGTTTTTATATAAAGGGAGAAAAAATGACTTAACACATACAGAGAAATTAATGATGGACTGAAGCTAATTAGGTTTTTACTTGCCATGTAAGTAAAGGTGTTTGCGACATTGTGAGTACACTGGGTGTTTGCAACACAGTAAATCTGCATCATACCCTCAGCCTGGGTATAATGACCTGTCAGAAATTCTGACTTCCGTCAAAGAGGAAAGCAATGGAAGTTGGAATTTCAAGTAGGAAACTCAACCCCACTGAGATGCAGTTAAGTGACATCTCATCAGCATGGCAGCAGGCAATATTAACAGTACACACAGCATTACTTTTAATATGTTTATAATTCTCAAAATACTTAAGTGTGATTTTCAGATTTCAGTTCATTAAAACTGGTTAAACATACATTTGAAATGTAAAGCTGCACATACAGTTGCTGATATTACCCTTCTTGCTAACTCACTAGCTAACGTTGTCAACTATTGTTGACATAACATTAACTGTTGCATGGGAAAAGAAACCACCAGCACAATCACGTCCTTGTGGGCATTCATGTTTCTTCCCTCATTTTTCCAAGCTGGACCACTGGAGTGCACATGTACCAGCTTTGTATTTCTGGCTTCTGACTTGCAATGAAATGCAACATAACCCAGTTTCTTTCTTCAGAGGCGCAGTCAAGTGACAGCCAAAGGAAGACATCTTTTAATGGAGAGCTGAACGGGCTGTTGGGAACAGCAGGCCTTCTAGGAGCTAGTGACAGGTCAACCATGGCTGAATCCACTGCAGCAGACAACAATACTCAGGAGAGTCAGATAATGTAAGTGGGCATCAAAAAGGGCTGCATGATTGTGGCAAAAATTATAATCTTGCTTACTTTGCGATTATTAATTACAATTGTTTGTCTCAGTTTCAGGAAATAAAATGATTTTATTGCACCTTTACACCTCATTAATATTTTCACTTGCATGCTGCTGCACAACTTTCTGTGCACCAGCTCCTTTTTGACATGGATCTTCACTGTCAGATTGTCAGTCTTCACTTTTTTTTCAGAAAATCAATCTTAAAGATATCTTGCTATGAGCTGGTCCTTAATGTAACTTTGAACACAGTTAATAAAAATACATAATAAGCATCTACGAGAGCACTCAACAGTGTGTTTGTCAAGAGAGAGCTGGCTAGTCCACCTGCCAGTGCAGTTGTGCATGAGTGAAGTTAAATCAGATTTGGACCTTCTTTTGTCAATGTTTAAATGCTGAGTGACTGAAAACCACATTTGAAAAAGTAGCTTTTCTGACAATTGTTCAGCATACACAGAAAACTCAGACCCACACAAGCACTAACTAACTAATGAGGTCAGTGGCAATATAGCTAAATTGAAGGAATGCACAACTGTTGTGTAAGATTATTTGATCAGCTTCTGGTATTTCCTGCACTTCATGTGCTTCATTAATATTCATTAATATCAGATAATCATAAACCTACCTACATAGCTAATTTCTTGTGTGCATAATATGTTCTTCAGTGCCGCATTGTCAATTGGCTGACAATTTGCCTACTATTTCTGGAGCTTTAAATGTCTGACAACTCTTGGAGAAGTTTGAACGGCTTTTTCTCAACTATTTCACAGCATAGCAACATTCAGCAACCACCAGGTTTATACTTTTTCTCTGACTCAGGAGGCATTTCAGGAGGCATCATTTCAACAATCTGCTGCTGCTTTTCTATAACATTTTAGAAACAAAAACCAACTTTCTTGGGTCCATCATGAGTTTATTTGCTGTGTGTCTGTGTCAAAAGTGAGACCTACACACATACAGATAGCTTCTGTTGGCTTATTATGAGTTTATGACCTAATTAAAACACAAATAACACCTGTTAGTTTATTTTCAATTTAAGTTTGTTTAATTTGCTAAAGTAAGGTGATTTTACAATGATTTTACACTATGATGAAATGTATCTATGCATCCACTGGTAACGTTAAAATATGATATGAGTTATGATGCAGCAGAGACTGTTGTGAGAGGGAAGGGAATTGAAGTGAGGTTGATGATGTTCCTTGAGTGGCAAATGTATGCCTGTATGTGTCTTTCAGTAACTCTGTCAAAAGGCCAAAGAATCATAAGCTAACCAGTGCAGTATTTATTTATTTTTTTAACAAAATCGGCCGCAGTTTTCCAAACATTGATACCTAAAAATGAGAAGATTGCAGTCTAGCACTTTTCTTGTACTTCTTGTACTTCATGATGGGTTATGATTGAAACTGAATCCATGTTGTACTCAAGTGCATGTGCTTCAACTTCAGCTGCCTTTCTGGTGACGATGGGTCCACCTGTATCCCCATCACCTCCAACAATGTGGACATTGTGGCAAGTCGAGACTCCAGCATCGACAGCAAGGCTCGGGGCAGCAACAAGGTAAGACACTAAGTCATCAGTTAAAAAATGGTGTTCAAGTGTTCAATCAATCAGATCAACTAGACTGCAACAAAGTAAGACAATCAGGCAGATGCGTGGCAGAAGACGGTCTGTTAATATTTTTGATGCAAACCTGTATACTGTGATGATTCATTGAGTAGTGTCATGTGCCTGCCCCTGTATAGACTACAAGCAATGTCTATAATAGTTCTCCTGTCATAAACTTGGTAGCATTGCTTCCTTTGTATTTCTGCCACTCCTATGTAACTTGACTACAATGTATCCACTGCTGAGATCCAAGGCATGAAGTTTGGTTACAAACAAAGAACGTCACTTTGAAAATGATCTACTCATTATGGCATAAGGGATAGTTATGTCTGAACTTGTATAGGGGTAGTTATGGTAATTGAGTAAGTGGCAGCCAGTCATGTAGTTAAGTCTTAGTTAAGGAGGAGGGCTTACTGCTACACAAACGGTAACACTGTAACCCCACCACTAGGGATGCATTGATTGACCACCAATCATTGGCCGATAGAGATGGCTGGGCACCATTTCTACTGCCCTATAGGCTTACATTCATTATTTATGCCCCTATGCCATTTGACAGTAATTGAATACTGACTTTTTAAATAGAGAATGGGTCCAGCCATTCTCTATTTAAAAAGATGAAGAATCCAGAAGTACATTCTCCCATCATGTGACATCATCAGAACTCATGTGCATATGAAGAGGATTATGTTTTGTTAAAAATCACTGCTAAGATGTAAGGATTTAGATTTTGACAGCAATGCAACTTTTATTTATTTATAATAATGGTACTAATACTGATTAATAAAGAACACTCTATTTATTTGTACAAAATAATTTTTACCACACCACTGCAAAGTTTCACAGCATGCAGGTATAGAGGACTGAATGGTGTATTTCTGTTTCCTGCAGGTGAAGATCCAGCCAGTTGCAAAGTACGACTGGGAACACAAGTATTACTATGGCAACCTGATAGCCGTGTCCAACTCCTTCTTGGCCTACGCCATCAGAGGTGAGAGTCCTGGAATGCCTTTTCTGTCTGCCAAAAAGAACACAAAAAGCAAATAGTTATTTAGATTGAAATCCACAAGAACTAAGAGCGCGAAGAAATCAGAATATCAGTATTTTCTGTTTAGAATACATTGCATGCAAAGTATGTAAGTAAATCTTTATTTATATAGCACATTTCAAAAGTTACAATGTGTGAATCTGTGAAGCATTGTGTGAAGCACATTGTAAACAACAGAAATTACAGAACGTATCACTAAAAAGTTAAAGTGTACAAGTGTACTGGATTGAAGTTTTGACTGACGCATGACCAAAAAGACGTCAGCAGTGTATAAAGTATAAATGTATGTATATAATGTATAAAGGAGCCTTATATGGAGCCTTATATGTAATAAGACTTTTGAAGTCAATCCAATATGATATAAAAACCTTTTTTGGGACTTACAGTAACTATGTATGTAAAATGAATTATTTTACCATTGTATTTACCGTGTGACAAGACTAGAAAATATTGTGAAGTGGTGTTGCTCTAAACCTGCAGCTATCACCTCTCTTCTCAGTTTTGATTTGGTCATTTGAAGTCTGGAATGTACTACTTGCCTAATCCGCTCATTTCTTTTAGGCTCCGACCTCCACCCATTATTAGAGGTGTATTGATTATCTTAATCCTTGACTCAATATTAAGCTAGGGAGTGTGTCAGTGGAAGGCTGCAGTATTGGCATATTTTTGTTCCATGTGTACATTTTCAATATGCTACCAGGTGTTATTAGATTTAACTCCTGGTTGGCTTTACATGCTTGTCTGAACCCTGCAAAAAAGAGAGTTGTTGAGGTGAATCAAGCACACCGCTTAAGACTTACAGAAATGTGCTGGCCAGCTGACGCTGGGACTGGATATTAAACTGCTTATATGGGCAAGGCCTAAGGCACTTACTGATGATTAAGAGATTCATTCTTTCCCAATACTGTCCTTGACTCGAAAGCCATCAGCCAAAACTGGTAGACCTGTAAGAGGAGAGGGAGAGTGGGTTTACATCAGTGATAAGATGAAACTTTAAAAACCTTTCACTGAGAGAGAATTGGGAATCCGGTATTGGGTCCTAAGCTAAGATTCTTGATATGCCAGCTAAAACTTGTGCAACAAATCCAAGCTTACATTTATTTGTTAGCAAGCAATGCCGATGTCCTACTCAAGGGTTGTAAATAACATCCTTGAGTAGACCAACTACCTGCCTCTCCTTAGTGCCACTGGATATTAACCCTATTTTACTAGTGAGTATATGTTCATGTTGGGTGTTTGGCTAAGGGAGGAGCGCTCACTTAAACACAGTCTTGTTGTTGCTGAGAGTACAGGAAGAAGTAGTCTGTTTGTTTTGAGTTGCTAGGGGACACTATGCACATGCTTGGCTTTGGCAGCTGCAGCCCTGTCCCTAGTGACCAGTTGCCTTTGGCTTCCGGACAGCCAAATACTATGACCTTCATCTGTTACTGTGGTACAGCTAGCTCTAAATGTTCGCTGTTTTTGGTTGGGGGCCCCAATGCTAGCAAGCTTAAATCATTTATGTTTAAATCCTGATATAATCCCAATTTCTATATTGTACAAGTGCATTCTTAATATGGTTCATACTTAGGTTCACTGGCTCATAGTTAAGAATATTCTTGGTTTACATTTCAAAAAAAAAAAAAGGTAAATGCTCACTTCAGTTAGAGAATTGAGCAGTGTAGTCACTCATCTTGGTGGTTGTTTTCCTTCATACTTTATTTGCCCGTACCAATCCTCACATCCTGATCAGGGATGCATGAGCCAGTGTGTGATATGTAACGGAAGAGTCCAAATGATTGAGGAAAAGGCACTTAATGATCAATGAGAATTGCTATGAAACACCGGATTAACAAAATTGCCAGGGAAAAGGTCAAGAGAAAGGGTTGAAATAAGGGTGAAAAACTAGCCATACTGTAGATGTGCAGTACAGCTCACCATTAGTGCGACAGGAAACAGATGGAGTTGGACGAGGAGGAATCTGTATCTGCTAATAAGTTGGCTTCTATGACGTTATGTTCACTTTTCACAGTTTTGTCAATCAACCTGCAATGCAGTCTACAAATCAACTGATTCAAGAAAGAGTCATATTACAAGATCTTGGAAGTAATGCAGTGGAAACATACATCCTTACCTGTACTCAGTGTGTTTGCTACTTCTGATTGGCCAGCCGAGTGTGTGTAAGAGTGAGAAAATAGTCCTATGTCTCTGTTTTATTTTGTACATGTTGCAACATTAAACCAAAAGCCCATCTCTTCCATCAGCAGCCAACAACCATGCTATGATTCGTGTACTGAGCGTGGGATCTGCTGAGCGCTCCCTGCTGAAAGGCTTCACTGGGGCCGTCACAGACCTGGCCTTCGCCCACCTCGACTCCTCCCTGCTGGGCTGTGTAGACGAAGCTGGCAACCTGGTGGTCTGGCAGCTCACCTACACCAGCAGCAAGATACTGTATCCTGACATGTTGGGATTAGTGGGAGGGAGCTGCTGTGTGGGAGGGCAGGCAGGTCTGATATATGATGGATAAGGAGGACCGCATAGAGTGTGTGTGTGTACTTGCAAGATAGTATGTCTCGTAATGCTAGTGTCTGCACTGGTTTTTCAACTTTCATTATTTCATTTTCATCTGTGTGAGTGAATATTTTTGTTTAAGTTATTTTGGGGCTCCGCGGCTCTTTCACTCTCAGAGAAGCATCTGCCATCTCAACCCCATTTTGACAATAATGACAGAATAAAATCCTTCAAGGCTTAGTCTTTTGAGATGTCCCCCTTGTCTCCCATTTTCCTTAACCCATGTTCTCCACAGAGACCAGGTGGTGGTCCATATCCGACGGCCAGAGGACACTCCTCTGAACTCCCATCGTCGGCTCATCTGGTGCCCTTTCATCCTGGATGATAACGAAGACAACCAGGAGGACACCAGCCAGACGCTGGCCCTTCTACACGAAGACAGGGTACGAGTGTTGCACACAGAAATGTTTGTCCTGGGGCGTCCTGGTGGCTATGTCGCATGTCATCCCTCCTCTCTCACCTGATCTTTCCTGTCTCTCTCTACTGACTGTCAAATAAAGGCGAAATGCCTAAAAAAAATCTAAAAAGGAAAAAAAAGAAGTGTTTGTCCTAGCAGTATGGAAACAGCAGATAGACCCTGAGACTTTAACTCCTTGTATTGAAAGGAAAAAAACAGCTGCACTGGCAGTTGCTCTCAGTGGGCTGGCCCTCATCACCCTGTAGTTGTAGAAACATCAAACCTTTTCATTCATCAGGCACAGTGGCTGGTGAGTCAGAAAATTCACCTGCCACTTTCCTTATTCTATCAGCCCACAAGATCTTCTGTCTAGAATTAGACCTGTAAATAGTGTTGAGTCAGGTGCCAAAATGCCTGGAGAGAAAAACGTCTGGCCCAAATTAACCAGCATTTGACTCGTGGCTGGGGTATGAATACACAGAGGGGTATGAGCAGCCCCTTCTCCACAGCACGGCCAAACCCAACTTAACGTGTTATAACACAAAATGCCCATTTCTTTATTTGAAACTGCCCCAACTGACAAAATCACTGAAACAGTGATATGAAAAACGAGTAAGCACTGAATTAGAATTTCTTTCTCAAGCCATTCCTTTATGTTGCCTCCACTCTACCTTACTGGGGGATATATTTATCTACCCTCCTCTTTTGTCAACCCCCTTGCCATGTCTCCCTGTCCTGTGTTATTTACTCTAATCCAAATCTCTCATCCCGTTCTGAAGACCTTTTGTTTTTGGCGAGGCTGCCATTGTACCTAAGGATTCGTAATTGACTCACTGTGGTGAATAAATGTTAATTAAGTTAACAGGCTCCCTCTCATCCCCTCACATTTGCTTTGCCACCCTCTCTCCTCTACCTATCATGTCCCATCCTTCTGCTGTTCCTGCCCTCCTTCCTTGCCCTCTCCCTGGTTCTGTCTGACCTTGTCCTCCTCTCCCTCCAGGCAGAGGTGTGGGACCTGGAGGTCCTGCGAGCCAACAACAGCAGCTGGCCTGTCGATGCCGCTGAGTTGAAGGATGGCCTCATCACAGTCAAGGGACACACTCAGGTAGGAGGCAGGAAAAGACGCTGAGGCTTTGTACTTCCTGATCCTCTCCCTGGCCTGTAGGTCTGTTATATTGGGACAGCTCCCTGATGACACTTGGGTTTAAATGAAGGTTAATTGCTAAGACAATGAATTCAGGCACCCCTTTATATAATACCTTGACAATTTTGATGCTGGTCTTGCAAGTTTCGAAGATGTGGCTTTAACCTGTTGGTGCTTCTTTCCTGTGCCTGTCCCCTCAATGGTGCCCTCTAGTGGCAATTGGGGTAAAAATGCCAAATTCTCGTACATGACCCATACATGAAACAATGCTCATTTCTGCGGCTTACTTGAAATGTCACGTCTTGGGGAAAAACGTAACTGATGACTTGAGTGGAATTTTTTTAAAACCTTTTTAAAAAAAAAAAAAAAGTATCCTTTATAAGTATCTTTTGTAATTTCAGTTTTGCCCAGCGTGGGCCAATTTTTTTTCCTACTTGTGCAGCCAAATGGCTCTGTAAGAGTTGTTTCGTGTGTGTCCCTCCAGCGGGTCAGTGAAGGGGCCCTGTCTCCAGATGGAACCGTCCTGGCCACGGCCAGTCACGATGGATACGTCAAGTTCTGGCAGATATACATAGAGGGGGGGCAAGACCAACCCAGGTATGCAAGGAAGGAAGACATATTTAAGAGGTACAATAGGAAGAAACTTTAATGTACCTTTTTATGTACTCTTGACACTTCATAACGCTAATGCAAATTCTCCCAGCCAGGAAGTAGCTGAATTCTCTGAAAGAAAAAATCTGACCCTCGTTCCCACTCTGCTGGCTTTTCCCTCCCTTTTTCTCCCCCTCTATTCCCACTCTATTTCCTCCAGGTGTCTTCATGAATGGCTGCCTCATGGAGGACGTCCCCTCTCCTGCCTTCTGTTCTGTGACAACCATAAGAAGCAGG
>CABFOQ010019150.1:0-13542 GCA_900660455.1 Gephyroberyx darwinii
CCTCAAGCTGAAGCGAACTTGGGTTCTGCAGCAGGACAATGATCCAAAACACACCAGCAAGTCCACCTCTGAATGGCTGAAGAAAAACAAAATAAAGACTTTGGAGTGGCCTAGTCAAAGTCCTGACCTGAATCCTATTGAGATGCTGTGGCATGACCTTAAAAAGGCGGTTCATGCTCGAAAACCCTCCAATGTGGCTGAATTACAACAATTCTGCAAAGATGAGTGGGCCAAAATTCCTCCACAGCGCTGTAAAAGACTCATTGCAAGTTATCACAAACGCTTGATTGCAGTTGTTGCTGCTAAGGGTGGCCCAACCAGTTATTAGGTTTAGGGGGCAATCACATTTTCACACAGGGCCATGTAGGTTTGGATTTTGTTTTCCCTTAAATAATAAAAACCTTCATTTAAAAACTGCATTTTGTGTTTACTTGTGTTATCTTTGACTAATATTTAAATTTGTTTGATGATCTGAAACATTTAAGTGTGACAAACATGCAAAAAAACAAGAAATCAGGAAGGGGGCAAACACTTTTTCACACCACTGTATGTACATGTCTTCAGGAACTAGGCTAGCAGTTTGCATATGTGTAGCTAGCCAGGTGCAATAAGGTAAGACATATTGTTTAGGTAAAATATTTTTCTGTAGATATATAAAGATACTACCAATTTATTGTAATTGTTATCCGAGTTATTTATAACATTTTAAAGAAATTTAAGGCAGACGCAGCTTACTGCCTGCACTGACAAACAGCCAAATACATTTAATTCAGATACATTGCTGCAGATTGTATCTCTCTATCAGCTTTTTTACTTAAATGTAAAGATAAAGTTTTCATTATAAGTCTATATTATGACACATGTAACTATTAACTGACTGGTCACACAGTCCATATTTTTTTTAGCTAAATGAGCAGATATGCACAATAAAACATGAAAATACTGCAAAACTATGTGCCACAATGTCAGAGTGACCAACCGTGAGGGGTGACAACGAGAGGCAGCTTCACTCCCTCCTTGACCTTCTTTGGTTTGAGCAGCAATGCTTCAAAATCCAGGCCAGCTAGAAAATAGAGAAACATCAATTTATCCCATCATGATCACATAACTGTATGCAGTTTCATCATATATCCCATGCACAGCCAGAGTAAGCTCCTGTCCAGAAGTAATTACATGACCGCAGGGCGAATACAAGGACAACAAAGATTGCTACAGACACTGTCCACCCAGGTTCTTTCCACCATCTGTTCCAAAAACCTCCCTCTGGGAGACGGCAAGTAACTCTGTGATGTTGCCGTATTGCCTGTGGACTATTTGTCATATCTGTATACAAGCTAAGTTTGTTTGACTTGCAAATACCTGCGCATTACAATGTATTCTGGGTAAGATGCGCACCTGACGTCTACATCGTTGTTAACTTGCTCCCTCGGCCCTTGAAGAGTCAATCTCAGAACCAGTTCACTTATCAGAGTAATGGGATGGCACTTAAGATGGCAGCAACAAGGGCATGTTACAATGACTAATAAAATAGGGCCTATGAAAGTGAGGGTTGATGCTCTTACGGTACTGGCTGTTGTCTTGTTCTGGAGGAGGGGTGAAGGTCAGGATCTGCCAATCGATATCTGGCTGGCTCGGAGACTCCTCCAGAGTAATCCAGACCACCTCTTCCTGGGAACCACTGGCTGGCAGGAACCCCACCCTCTGGTCAAAGGAAGCGATGTTGCAACAGGTGGCAAAGTAGTTGGGTCATAACACAGAGATTACGTTTTACTCAGTTCTGAAAGGATCCTATCCACCGTTTCATTTACATCCTCAGATAGAAAATTGCCCCACAGCTTGGAAAAGTTGAATCTAATAAAAATTCCTAATTTCACCTCATTGCTCACCCCACAAAAAAACAGTCCCATGTCAGGTGTCAACAAAAGTATATGCAATTAACAGCACAAATATATCCATATATCATCATGTAAACATTCAAACAAGAGCCATTATTAAACTGATCCTGGAACGGGCCCAGCAGCAAACCAAAATTACACTCACCCCCCCACATCTACAAAAAAAGAAAGTCTACAGGAAACATGGATCCTACCAGACTGGGTGGGCAGTTTGGAGAGGAGCAGCTGACCACCATCAGGTCTCTCTCTATGTTCAGCAAACACCAGTTGCCGATGTCAGACTCTACAGGCAAATAAACATCATCATCAGAGCCACACTGAAACAAACACGTTCAAGCTGTCCCAGAACACTTTTTCAGATATTCGGTTATAGGAAACTGACAACAGCAAATGTCTGTAAACAGGACTGTCTGGAACTGTTAGGCCAGACTGAGTCTGAGTAATGCAAAGGATGATAAATGTGTCAAGTGACTCACTGGAAGTCAGAGAGGTGACGCTCCCTGTGCTTATATCCACCACCAGGAGGTCCTAGAACAAGCCATTTTTGGAGATAAATGTAATGAAGACATGCTCACTTGAAATACTTCAGGCTGAAAAGGCAAACAAATAAAAAAAAAACCCAAGCTTCATTTTCTCCATAGTAACAGGCTTCCCTGGAAATGACTTTACCTTGCGGCTGCGCTGAGGACAGGCAATGAGGACACGCTGGCTGTCAGCAGACCAGCACTGAGGGGACAACAGGAAGCTGTAGATACCAGCAAAGCCATCTGTAACACACACACACACACACACCAAGTTTGATATGTAAAGCAGAAAAAAGTGCATTCATTTAGCTAATGCAAAGTGTTCCTTACCCTCTCCAGGTCTCTTCACCACATCCACCACCACTGAGATCTTCTTAGTGTACCAGTCATACTAGAAATAAAACATGCAAGAATACCAAAAAGCATATGAATCTGATTTCATATATATTAAATTTAATATATATTATTATACTATATTTAGTGTCTTATGCCTTTCTACTCTCTAGACATGTATCTTTACAGAACAGAAAGGTGTAAGATGGTGGATCAGTACACACACTATGCAAAGAGGGGAAGGTACACTTGGCTTTTTCTGAAGCGGAGGAGTTTGTCTGTCTTACCATACAAAGCCTGCTGCACTGCATGTGTGGTCCATAAACGGCACACTCCAGGTAGACGATTCTACACTGGTCTGGGCTGATCCTGGGGGAGCACACTGCACTGGTGCCTGACGACAGCTGCTCTGAGGAACACAACATACAAAGACACACACACACAACGTTAATATCTGCCCTCCCAACAGTCTACTTATACACATTTCACACCAGACTAGTGACGTGGGAAATACAAGGGTCGTCATCAAGGTGTGAAAGAGCTGACCCAGATAAGTTGACCACACAAAACGACCATGTTAGTTTGATTGATTGACTTGTGTCGCTCACTGCTCAGAGCGTCATGTCATCTGCCATGTTGAACACAGAATGTAAACATGCAAGCTTTTGATGACGTTTTATGGTGACAGCCCATGGGACATTGCCATGTACAAGGCTTGGTGTGAATTGTCCCCTTCACAGGATGGATGCGGATAGACAAATATTAAAATGTATGGATCATGATTGTGAAAGGGCTATTCCAGATCTAAATGACAAGTGTATAACCGAAGAGATTACTATTTACTTACCACATTTCCCACCAGTAAGATCCACATAGAACAAGGAGGATCTGACAGCAGAAACAGAGAAAAGGGGAAGATTAGCATTCAATACAAGCCTACAAATTATATGCTGAACTCGTCAAAAGGTCTGGGCAGAATGCTCCTCCTGACAGGCCACTTTTAATTCTGACTGCTCTCTGATCAATGGGCAGTGCTCACCTCCTGTTAGGGCAGAACTTGAGGCCAAGTCTGAAAGGCTCGTGCCACCAGCCCACAAACACCACACCTGTATCACCTGGAGCCCAAAATGCCTGCACAGAAAGAGGGGATACTCATTAGTAGCTTACAGATATTAAAACACACACATGCATTATTGTACAAAGGTATACTGTGGTACTGACCTGTCCGGGTGAGATGTTTTCGGGCACTCCCTCCAATACAGAGACGTTGTTACCCTCAATGTCCAACACACAGAGCACAGGACAGCTCTTACTAACCAGTTTCTCTCCCCAGTCCTCATAGAAGACAAACTGCTCCCCCTGCAGGAAAAGAACAGCAAAACACATCAGAAGCAAACAGCCACAAAGAGTAACGTGACCTAAGACTGTTGAATTAAAACTTAAAATCAAAATAGTTTGATTTTTGGGTGCATTAATCGCAAAATATTTACTTTGGTGGCCTCCTTCCTCTCCACTTTCATAGTGTCCTCCTCATCCCCAATAGAGGATGACTCTGGCATTTCAGTCTACAAACAGAAAATGAGTCACAATTAGTAGTTTAGTATACAAAGCCTACCTACCTCTGGCAATATGGCACTGATATGCTAATGGCGTTATGGCTTAAGCCAGTGCTGCTGACAGACCTGGAAGAAGGTCTCAGCCTTGGGCCTCTTCCTCTCTGCCACATACAGGAGGTGGGTCTCAGAGTGGGACCACACCAAGCACCCAAACTGCTCTAGGGATGGAAAATACAGTGTGGGTGACATGGGCACTGGAACTGGCAAAGACTGTACAAATGTGGTAAAGGATTTTAGGTTGAACTGTCTCTCACCATCCTCATAGACCTTGCCGTGCTTCTTTAAGGCTGTTAGGTTGATGCTCTTCATCTTGATGTTCTTACTCCAGATCTAGAGGGTCACAGAAAGGTCAGGGAAGGAGACAGGTCAAAGTTCTCAAGCTCAACTTGTTTTATTTATAATATTGGCTACAGGTAGAAAATGTGAGGCATCAGAGACACTGAGGTGCAGAGAGAAGGGGCAATAGAGAGAGAAATTGAAACAGAGAACAAGCAGAGTAGGGTGACAGAAATCAAGCAAAGCCTAAGTCAGACTGCCAGACAACCAGCCACTCACCTCCAGAAACTGTTTGTCCTCTCCTTTGATTGTGCACTCTCTGACCACAGCTTTCATTTCTCCCGAGGGGGAATCTTTACTAAGCAACCTGACAGGATAAACACAAAGACATCTCTCAGTATTGCAGTATGAGTTAGGCCTATGTGAATATGTTACTTTCCACTCCAGCCAGCATGGTAAAATTATGACATACTCTCCCTTGATCTCAGTGCAGTTTCCTGAGGGTCCAGAGTAAACCACTGATTTGTCATCGTGGAATACAATGTATTGCCGACAGAACTTGACGTTCTCATTCCTCTCCAGATCACGCTGGCTCCATTCTGGAGAGGAAATTAAATAATATATTGAATAATATTATATGTCCATATTGATGTCCATAGACCTCTGTGTATGTACCTGACAGCATTTTGTTTTTTATCAATTTATAGTCCACTTAGCGTGTATATCTCCATCCCATAGTACAACGAACGCACCATATAAATCTTTCTTAGAGGACAAAGCAGAGTAGACACATACCTGTGTAGATGTTGCTGTATTTTCCTCCATACTGGGAGGTGATGACAGGTCCCACGTCTGCTCTGCTCAGAGAAGGGAAGAGGCTGAGCTTTCTGTAGAGTTTGGAGATGTCCTCTGGGTTGGTCATCACCTGACAACATGCAGCAGAGGAACTCACATTGCGGCTCAGTGATAAAATCTGTCTCACAATGAACAATGACCTATTCATTTCCTACTCATAGCACACTGGAGCTAACCAGCCATGTAACGTTACAAGTTTGTATTTAACTGGTTAATTGGTTGTTCACCAAAAAAGCAAGCTGTTGTAAAATATTGGTCGATTGCTTTTTGCAAACAAAACAAAAACAAGGGCTGCCTGATAGACGGGGCAACAAGGGAACAAGCTACTTTGCTACTAGCAATGCTAGCCGGGTTTTGTTTGACCAGTTCCTGTAGCAGCTGACGGCTAACAAACTGCTTCCGTCAGCTAGCTTGGAAACTGGATAATTCAGGCATTACCACGTATCTTGACAGCGTGATTAAAGCTAAACATTTTGACCTCGTGATATAGTTTATCTGTTTTTTTTATATAGTCGCAGTGCACGTCACCTGTTCACAAGCAAATAATAATAAATCCATTTCCTCTAACTCACCTGTGCCGCCATGGTTAGTACTGTGTGTGTCGCTAGTCTGCATCTGCAACTGTCAAGCAGTCACAAGCCCAATCCCGTTCCACCTCCCTCACCCTATCCACTCGCCTCCGTTTGCGCGTTCATGTGGAGGGTTCGCCACATTGAGGGCCATTCCAAAGCAATTAGCGGGGAGTGGGAGTGGGCTATAAAGTCTGTACATCGATGCAGACTTACCATACAACACTCTACGGATGAGCACCAAATATATCAGGATGGAGGAAACCACATACAAATATAAGTTCCGTCTTGATAATTTCCTTTGTGGCTTTTTTTATCGACTATTACCGAAATCGCGGGATTTGTGTCGAATACGTTTAAATGTGTGGTCAAAACTAATATTACGTGTATTCTCATTCACCTGCCATGTACAATACAATTATACATACACGCAGATTTAAAAACAAAACACATTTCATTTTAATGCATGTGCTCATTGTTTTGTGGATGTCATTCATTTGCAGGGATGGTTGAAAATAACAAGCAACTCATCCAGATGAGAGGACAACATGAATATGTACCACATAACTGAGCCGATTGACAAGGTGTCTCCCTGTCGCCATGGTGACTGCTGTTTCCTGTTTCTGCTGGAGAGTGGTACCCATCTTTTATCCCATTATACCCTTAATTACGAGTGCCCTCTCACAGCTGCGAGTGTGACTTCCAACGGAGTGACACTCCGTATTGGAGTGGTAGTGAAGAGGGACCGGTTTGGGAAGGGGGTCAGTTTCTGGATCTGCAACGCCCAACGGCAAGCGAAAGGCAAATATTAATAGCTAAGCTTTTGGCGTCCTCTGGCGTCGTCGATGATTGCTTATTTGTCTGTATTGTTGTGATGTGGCTATAGATACTTAACGACATTGCGTTGTACGGCATTTTGTACGGTTCAGCACGGACATGACAGATATTTTTACAAGACGAAATGCCAAATCACTTTTTTGTTAATTTAATTTCTAGTGCGTGATTGACAACCATTGACTGCACTGTTTCTGTCACTCAGCTGGGGTAGGTGGGGTCACAAAGAGCCAAGATGGCTGACTTTGAGGAGCCGCTGTCAGAAGAAGAGAAGGTTTCTTGATTATTTTACTTCACTTAACATATTTTCTTTGTTTTGTATATTAGTAGCAGTTGTTATATATTCACTATATAACAATTCCGGGTTTTGGGAGGATAATGCCAGCTTTTGCTCACGTATCCAAATGTTAAACTTGCTTTCTTAGCTGTCGTTAGCACGTAACGTATCGCAACTACTAGCTAATGCTAGCTAAAGCTTTTAGTTAGCTAGCGGTAGCAAGTATGCATAGTTAAACCAAAAGAAGCCTCTCCTGAAGACCTTTCCGCCAGTTGTAGTTCATTTATTGGATGCAAATTCATTGAGGAGTTTTCACGACAAATTGTGCTGTAATGTCCGTCTGGAGTACTTGCGCTATTATGTAGGTTCTTCTCACTTAGCTAACGTTAGCAGCTACATTGCTTTGGATTTCTGGGTCAAACAGATTCAGTTGCAGCTCAAATACTTGTTAGCCACAGAAGGCTTGAGGAAGGTATCACTATCAGGCTTCAACTACATTCTAGGCACCCATACCCTGCGAGTGCCTACGGGTTCCTCAATACCAGGACTAGTTAGATACTGCCACTTAGTAGAGGCAAAGCTCAACTGATTCTGACACTTTCACAGACCAATAAGGAGACACTGAGTGTCAGAATAATGGGAAAATTCACGCCAAAATAGATTTAATTTGTAATTCATTTTAAATCTGTTAATACGATCAACTACATTTCAAGTTTAGAAACAAGAACGGCCGCATTCTCCTGATGCCAAAACGGTACTAATCATGGTTCAGGTCTATTGATAATGAGTGGGGTAAAAATTAGGACAGTGATTCTTTCTCTCGCTCTTCAAATTCCAATTTTTAAAACTGCTGGCAAACTGCTTTTGGTAGTTGATAACTGGTAGTAGGGATAACTGGAAAACGCAGTTTTTTAAATGAAATTCTATTGAAATACGTGCTGTTTGCTGGATCTGATGTATGCCAAAATGAGGAGTGGACCCTAATGACTCAGAAAATGTCCTGCGAATTATGTATGTTGGCTGGAGAGCGAGGAAACATTGAACTGCCAGTTATTGGCATGCAGTTTGACAAAGACAGGATGAGAACAGCACATTGGATATTAAGTCAATATTTCTATATATAGTACAGCAAATCGTATGGATGGCTACACTAATGGGTCACAATGAATTTGCTTTCTGCAGGTCCGCATAGCGGCTAACTTTGTAACTCATGCCCCCCCAGGAGAGTTCAATGAAGTCTTCAATGGTAAGAAGCAGCTGTCTCTTTTATTATGTCCATTGTTGGACCATAATTTATCATCATTGATGATAAATTATTTGTGGTGCCATGACCGAACACTGGATTGATTTTTTCTTTATGTCTTGCCAGATGTGCGGCTCCTCCTCAACAATGACAACCTCCTTAGGGAGGGAGCATCACAGTGAGTACCACTTATTTACCACTGACCTCCTAGATTCAAGTACTTGTAATTATTTTCACTGTCCAAAAACTGTGTGTCTGTGTGTTCAAAATCCGGTCACTCTGCTGCCATGTTAGGAATACCCATTGTGTTTTTGTGCTCATCCCATTTGCCCAGCTCCTTTGCCCAGTACAACATGGATCAGTTCACCCCTGCCAAACTAGAGGGCTACGATGAGCCGGTATGTTTCATTCTTTTCTTTGTTTTATTTGTTGTGGAAGAGCCAGTATCAAACTTTTCCCTCTTCTTCCCTAGGTTCTGATCACGGAGCATGGTGACTTGGGTCAGGGACGCTTCCTGGACCCCCGCAACCACGTGTCGTTTCGCTTTGACCACCTAAGGAAAGAGGTGAGCGACGTGCAGCCGTGTGAAGGAGAGACCACCCTAAGAGCCTGGAGAGATGCCTGCGATACTGCCCTGAGTGCCTACGTAAAAGAGCACTACCCTAGTGGAGTCTGCACGGTAATTCAGACATAAAACAAGGGCAGTATGATAATCTGCGGAATACAGACCACATTTTAGCTATTCCTTTTGGTGTGTGGCAGGTATATGGGAAAACGGTTGATGGCCAGCAAACGATCATCGCCTGCATTGAGGGACATCAGTTTCAACCCAAAAACTTCTGGTACATTGTCACCCCCTCTGCCAACTCCTGTTTATAAGCACATCTGAATGTACAAATGACTTGTTATGTACCTTAAGAAATGTATAGTATAGCTCTATCACACATGTTCTAATTTAACAGTACTCTTATTACTTTCTATTCTTGGTTGAAATTAAACAATTGGTTTCCCAGTTGCATGAACAGTTTTCCAAATATAATGTAGGCTTTCTCTTTATTTCTCTAACGCAGGAACGGTCGCTGTAGATCAGAATGGAAACTTACCATTGGTCAGTCCACTGCTCAGGTGGTGGGAGTGTTGAAAATCCAGGTGTGTAACCTTCCATGTGCTTAGACATATAGCTACTAATGATGTGAGGGAGAAACATCCATTGTTGGAAAACACCAGTTTAACAGTGAATTGCTTCTCTCTGTCTCAAGGTGCACTATTATGAAGATGGAAATGTGCAGCTGGTTAGCCATAAGGAAGTAGAAGAATCACTACCAGTGACTGTGAGTGGGCAAATTGGTGACTTTTGACACATAAGAATAGACAAATTCACTCATACATACACAATACACTCTAAAAAGTAAATGCAATCTGACATGGCTTTAACATGATGTTGTTTACGTAGTATTAGACTGGCTGTGTCAACTCTTGTCATATACAGTGGAGTCCACGCATCAGTGCGAGTTGGAAAGAAATTATTGTTTGTGTGTTTTTGAAACAGAATGAAAGTCAGACAGCCAAGGAATTTGTTGACATAATTGAAAACGCTGAAAATGACTACCAGGTAAGCTGCCTTTCTTGACAACACCTTGTACAACCTGTCAGAATTTAGAGTTTCTAAAAAGATACAGGGATTTGTTTACTGAGACATACAAGGAGAATTTTGAAAAAGGACATAATGTTTAAACATATTTGTATCTGATCAATCAAACTTGTTGCCCATCATTTTTGCCCTCAGACTGCAATCAGTGAGAACTACCAGACCATGTCTGACACCACCTTCAAGGCCCTGCGTCGCCAGTTGCCTGTCACGCGCACTAAGATCGACTGGAATAAGATCCTTAGCTACAAAATTGGCAAGGAGATGCAGAATGCCTAGGGGAAGGACAGGGACTGGCCAGAGAGATGTACACTCCACTGGGCCAACAACCCACCTTTACATGCGCAAGGACTAACCAAAGCAAAACTATATCAGTATGGGGCAAGGAATTAAAAAGCAAAACAAATAAGCAAAGCTGAAGATTCACAGACTGTTAGGCACAGGTCTGTTGTAAGGAAGCTGTGGTTTTGGAGATAATTGTGGTTTGGAGAACATGATTTCTTTTGGATCTGTGTTACTGGAGAGTTATACTGGATCAGTGTGCAGGGCTCTGCTCAGGACTGCTACATTAGAGGGATAAATCTTTGGCCATCAAAGGGATCACTGATCTGCCCAGATTTGATTGTCAAAAGTTACACTTAAAACAAGGTGTTTTTTCTTAGCCAAACTCATGCAGATCTCAAGGTGAAGATGGCATTTCAGAAGCACCTGGACAGGAACCAGAAACTTACAGGGCAGCTGATAACAATTGTAAGCACACCATCACATATCAGGGTTTATTTTTAGACAGGAAAATATGGATGTTGTCAACATATCTGAATATTGTTGACAAATTCGGTGCACAAGTATAATAGAATTGGAAATCATGTACAATAATAAAATCAGGACATTGACAGGAAATGTTCCAGCAGTCATCTGTCATTTTAACTGGTTATAAGCTTATTCCAGACTTGATGGAATTCAATCATACTTTGCTAATGAAATTGACAGTATTTGTAACTGTTGAATCTTAGCAGTAGCATGATCCTTAGCATAGCTCTGTTCCTGCACTGTAGACTACATGTTTGTCGGTGTCTGTCAGGGCTGAGGGAATGTTTACTTGTTTTCTGTTGTACTTCTCAGATGTATGTGTCTCCCACCCATGAAAGCTATGATGACTGAAATACGCTAAAGCTCCTCCCTCCGAATCCATCATCCTCTCTATTACTTTGGCGTCTCCTCCATTGCTGTATAGCTTTTCCTTTGTGCAAGGAAAACATACTCATATTAACCAAGATTTATTTGCCAAAATCTCTTTCCTATGGTAAAGAACTCCATACTCCCCATGTATGCAAATCTCTATTTTAATACGCTGGTTTTTGTTGGAGTCTTATGATATCGCACTCAACTGTAACAAACTGTTTGTGTATTGGTCGATGCCATGTGAACACAAAGCAGTTTTGCCATGTAAGGTGGATTGCTTGATAGGCTGATTCTGGATCAGTTACATGTTAGCTATATGTGCTGTGTTCAACCCTTACACTATACTACAACTGTGCCGATCAGTTCTAAAGTTTTAAGACTGTACTGCCCCATTCTGTTGTACAAATAAATGGATTGATCATCTTGGCTAGGTTGTCATTTTATTCTCATGTCATCACATACAGGTTCTCACACTTTTACCCATCAGGATTCATAAGATTGCCAGTTGAAACAGTTTTGATAGAAAACCTTGACCCATTTTAAAATGTAAGGCATGGGAAATTTATTTAAGAAAGCACTAGCCATGATACAGATTAATGATATGCATAGTTACTATGGACAGCTGAAGGAATTTGCCTTCATGGACAAGCTGTAGTTTGTGTAGCCAATAGGATTAATAAGATAAAATATCAATAACTCCTTGGTTTTAAAGCCAGGTATTAGCCATGTTTAAAACAGACAAAACCTTTCAAGCCTAAAACACAAAGCAAATCTGACAATCAAGCAAAGCACTGTTCGATCAAGACACAAAATAGCATCTAAGTTGTTTGAAACTATACAAATAAAAATTACAGTAGTAAGATTTGACCATTTAAGTCTCTATTCTGTATTTGCAATTATCACATAAACAATACACGTTGTCCCTTTTGGTTTGGATGACACAGAAATGTAAGTTCCCTGAATAAAAAATGCTAAATTGTAGACAAATCCTCCTCCAGTAATGTAGTGCAAGGTGTACTCTCCTTTCTCAATACAAGATTCAGTGTATTCATGACAACTGCAGTAGGAAAAAAGCACATGCATGGGATGTTGTGCAGTCACATACTTCAAACGAGACTCATGTAAATTCTTTGATTTAAACTTTATACAGTAAAATGTATTGGCCATATGCTGTTTTCATCAACCATCCACGTACAAACTGCATAAGGACTCATTGGAAAAACCTACTGACTATTTTAGTTTGAAATAGTATTAGCTACAACTACATTTGCTATACTCTACTTCCATTATTTCCCTTATATTTACAGTACAGAGATTGCTTCTGACTGAAGTCTTTATTAGATCTGAGAGGACTGGTAGTTCCTCAGTTACAGGCTTGTGTTTGCGTATCAAGGGAATAGGAAAGGAGTATTGTACTCAGAAATCCTGATTTACATTCACTTCAAATCCCACGCGCCTTTATCTTGGTCCCTTTTCTTTTTATATGGTTTCTCAAGCCATTATCATCTCTCATTATCATAGAGTTGATGTGGATGCTAACGGAGATAAACATTTTCACTTTCAGATGGAAATAAAATACAAAACAGCCATTTCAAACATAAAAAATGTTTACAAGAATAAACAAACGCAAGTTAATAGAAAGCCTATTAAATCCAATAAAAGAATCCATAATATACTATATTTGACTTCAAATAAACAGTGTTCTTCTTTTCCGATTGTTTGTGGCATAGAGGTAGGGGTAAAACATACTCTTGTAAATGCATCTGTTTAAACCAATCCAGCTTTTAAGTGTTTAGTTTGATTCTTTACCATTGATTATTAGTGCTACCAAAGTGGTTTCAGGGATACCTTATGAACATCAAAGTAGCTGCTGCTAGTCCGTATGACCAAGCCATTAGCTGCTGGAAGATAATACCAGGTCAGGCTCCTTGGCTCCCTCCTGCCCATTACTGTTGTGACCGCAATTCCCTGTTAACTCTGGGAAGACGCTGGCCCGGGCAGAGGGACCTGGAGAGCCTGGAGTCGGACTCATCCCTGGCTTCTTGGGCGGGATCGGTGGAGGATGGCTCCTCTCTGAGCGAGGGGTGAGGGGGGAGCGGATGCCCGGAGAGAGTGGCCCAGAAGATGGGGACCTCCCCCCAGGAGGAGACGCTGCCAAATTGCGGTAGTCTGTCCCAAATGGGGAGCTACTGATCGAGGCCTGCTTGACGCCTGCCTGCTGGCTGGTGAAACGGGACAGCACCTGAGTGACAGTGTTGCGGGCCAGCTGCTTGGCTGTGCTGTTCTCTGG
>CABFOQ010019150.1:21127-48089 GCA_900660455.1 Gephyroberyx darwinii
GTATAAGTGCTGGCAAAACTAACGGAACAAATTAGTGAACAAGAGAGGGAGTGATAACCTGGAACTCATATGAGAAAGGAGAGATAGATTTTAAAATAATATAAGAGATTTTTAAATAAGAAAGTATCATACACCTCATATCTGTATTTCAAAGAACTAGTAGTCCCTATGATTACATCCACTCACGCACACACACACACACACACACACAGACAAAGTCCCAACTAATTTAGGACATTTCCTGTCCATCAGGCCTTCACAAAATTCCATTCATAACTGCCACTTCTTACGTCGAGCCAGGCTCTGCATGCCAACCATGCATGAACTGCACTGCGTGGTCTCTCTCTCCATTTCTCTCCAACAGGGACGAGCTGTAGAAAATGCCAGTAAAGTACTTTAAGGAATAATATCAGCATCAGATCTCAGCCATGCAGTTAGTCAGCATGCCTTAGCCTGGCTGAGCATCAGGAATGGAGTTTGGTGTGACAGTTCAGTCTTGCTCCCCTGTGGTGCTGGGGAATATAATGACTGTAATGACTAGCTAGCCAGCCTGGGAGAACATAATCATTAGCTACATTAACACCACAACACGGAGTGAGAGAGCCTGCAGTGTCATTGTCTGTCTTGCTGACTGCCATGAAACTTTACCTTGCCGTCTTGATTCTTAAATTGTATGTGGGTTGCAAGTGTACCTCCTTTAGGCGCTGACATGACATCAGGAACCTGCATTCCCAGGTTCACGCTACATTAATGTGGGTTCTGAGATGAAAATGTGAATAATTGTAGTGCAGTTCACTGATGAGTACTGATTGAGATTGTGTGGAATGGAGTGTCCTCTGTGGCTAACTTGGGGAAATGAGATACAGATCAACGTTTGAATGCTCTGGTGTCATGTGGCATACCTGATCATGTAACCTGACATTAACCTGAGAACATATTTAGGCTGGTGAACCTGAAACACCATTGATACACAATAATGCGCACATGCATGCATCTTTGTGTGACACGTGGCCCTTGCAAGCTGCTAAGTCATGATTATCATTTCTATCCTTCCGTATACTCTTTTTTTTTTTAAATGAATGGGAATAAACTCAAATGTGTATATTTAGAACACCACCCAACAACTTCCTGGAACAGCAAATGGGGTTTACACTATATGCAAACCATGTCAGTCATCAACAAAACACCAGTTATTCCTACTTGCAGAGTAGAGCCAAAGACAACAGAACAACAGAGAGCTGTGTGTTTGCGTGAGCGAGAGAGAGAGAGAGAGAGAGAGAGAGAGAGAGAGAGAGAGAGAGAGAGAGAGAGAGGAGATTGTTATGAATGTGTGTCTAGTTTTTCAACAGAACTTTAACTTGATTTCAGGTCCTCTGCTTGAATTGCCACAGGGTGTGTCATAGTGGCTTATTTCATTTTTCCCAGTGAAGGCCATTAGCTAAACTGTAAAGACAGCCATTTCTCAGTGCTGGGACGCAGGCCATCAATGCATTATGACATAATGGAACAATAATACCAATCGGTCAATAAACACGATGATTCCTCATTATCTGGCCAAATCGTTAGAAGATAATGTAATATCAGAGAGGTGTTTCATGCCACTGTGCTGTGGACTTGACACTCAGTGATTGTGATGGCTCTGACCTTTTTCCTCAACAATATGTTCAGACTAATGTAGTTTTCACAGAGTAAGGAATCAATCATCTTGGAGATGAGCTAGCAAGCCATAGTCAGTTTAAGGATTGCGCTGAGTAAAGCCTGTCGCCACTGATGGGCCCCAGAGTATTGGATCCAGAGTGAGGGGAAACAAGGGGTTACATTGGTGCCTGGTTTATTTAACCCTTATATCCCTCACACTTACACACTACCAACATCACAGCATGGGAAAATGGAAAAGACAGCTCTATACGATAAGATCAACCCTCTCTCTCTCTCTCTCTCTCTCTCTTCCATCTTTGTTCTCTCTTTTCCTCTTTGTTGCCTCTCTAAAGTAATTACACAGCAGCAATTCAACAGGTATGGTTTCTAGGTAAAAAGGATTAGTTTGAGAAAAGATGATAGTCGATATTTTTCTCATCGTAATTCCCAGATGTTGATAACCTGGATAAAAATAAATAAATAAATGGGATTTATTTATGAGGAAAGGGCAGGAAAGGGCAGAAAAAAATGAAATGGTATGTACCCGCTCATCACTTGTCAGTCCACTGTGGCTCACATTGCCTCTTATTTCTCAAGGGCTGTTCATATATCACTGTCTCTGTGCTCTCCCTTCCCAGCAAGTCGCTGAGGAGAAACACTTAACAGTCAATCACAATGCTCTATCTGCTTGTATGTTCTCAACATCACACTCAAACACACACACAGAGACACAAACCGTAGCCTTCAAAGACCTTGACATCATTGTAAAATAAGTAATCATTAGGATCCATCCTGCAGTGAGACCATGCTGCACAGCTGACATATATTATAGTAGACCGGTCTCCTTATGTGGTTGAATTTCTTTAAAGAGATGAATGATAAAAAAGCATGTGGGCATACATATTTTTGTATACATGTTTTGTATACATTTTTGGCATGTGTGTTCTACCAGAGAAATCAAATGCTGTACCTTTGATGCTCTTATTGGGTCAGCTGGATATTTCACTGAATTCATTCATGTTCATACCACAGTCCCAGCCACAACATGTCCAATGTGTTTTCATCTCGACTTCTTCTCTTTACTCATTTTCTCGTACAAATACTTTGATGATGTCTGACAGAGACATCGGCTCACTAAGCTTTGAAGTGGTTTATTACCTCCACACTAGCAGATTCTTGGATATTTTAGACTGACCCAGAATTGGATAACTGTTCATTGACTTATCATATCTTGCCACGATTGTATAGTAATCAAGAGTGACATGATTTTGTAACAAACAGTGTAGCAATGAGTTTTTAATATTTCCACAAAAGAGGAATAGGGGAATTTAGAGTGGGTACGCTATTCATGATTCAGTGATGGTTGTGCTGATAAAAGGCTTCATGTGTACTGTACTACTTTAATCAATATTTCACTTCAGCAGAACAATTATACATTGTTGCATGCATGCATAATTTCATGTTAGTCCATGAAAATTCAACCAAAAATATTAGTTGCCATGGCAATTACTGTAGTAACAGTCAAACGGAACTGATTTTGAAATTACCGCTGAAATTACACCTTAACAACAATGCAATATAGAGAACAGAGAATAGAGAGAAAAATCACCTGGGCCATGATGTCATAGCAAGTATAAGTGTTAGGATTATGACCTCATATGGACTACACCACATATACCCATGCATAACTACACACACACTACAGATACAGACAATGATGGTGGTTGACTACTCATGATGTCAGATGGGGTTATGGATGCTAAAAGGCGAAAAGAAATTCTACTGAAGTGAAATATTACATTGATAGAACATTAAAACAGCTTGGAAGCAGCCTAAGATGATACGCTACTTGAGAATTTAGTTGATTATACATGCATATAGGGCAGTGCGATATGCAGCCCTGGGGAGGCTGCACATCTGGTGACTGCAGGCATGACAGAAGAGATAAAATACTCTTTTGTGAAAACGCCACACGCAAGAGATGATACACACATTTCTATAGCTTCCCTTTTATCAGTGATTGTCATACTCTTCTCCGAGTTGTATCTCAGTGCTTGCAAAGAAGGTGCTTTAAGACTCTTAAAGCACCTTCAATAGCCATACATCTCTTTGCAAGCTGCATAGAAAGACAATATCTTGCAATATGAGGTTCCTGCTAACATGGTAAGAGATATTTATGCTTACAGAGTTTTTCTAATGCACGCTAAATCAGTCAGTAAGAGGTCACCTCCATGTAATTGAAACACTGTATGTGTCGAGAGCCCCAATTCCACGCGAGAACCAATATGATATTTTAGTACAGGCAGTGTTAAAATGCTAAACACTAGGTTGGGTAACAAGACAATCAGAACCTGATCAAAATGTTAGGACAGAAAATAGAACAGGCCGTCTAAGCATGCAGCCTAAAATGTGATCCATTACATGTAATTTGCACCTAAATTGTTAATCGTAACATTGAGGAAAATGGACCTTGTGCTTCTGCTCTCCCCAATCACATAGTGATTTCTCATACATGTGCAATACATCGTCTCCCTTTCATTGGTCCTGAAGAAGCACAGAGTTGACGCTTTATCTTTCTCCATTAATTGTCTCCATGCTTCAATGCAGACAATTAAGTTCTCCAGTCTCTTTTAATCCTTCATAAGAAGTTGTTATATTCCTACATTCTCCCTATTAAAAATATACTCGAGTATACAAATGTTCATTAGTTTTAAAAACAAGTGGCTGAGTCCCCATCTTGTAGCCGTACAGTAGATAAGACTGATGTCATCCAGCCCTTTGAGCTTTGCCATGTCTGTCTCTCATGTGTTCTCTCCCTGTTTTTTCCACTGTCACCCTTAGTGGCAATCATCTTGTCAGTGTAGGTTCAGTCTCTATGTTTATGATGTTATGATATGGTGATATTTTCCTTGTCAATATCAGTGGAAGAGACACTGCAAGTGTACTTCAGGGATACCTATGTTCTATGCTAAACAGGTCTTGAGGGAGGGGGAGAGAAGTGTTGTGCAGTTCTTTCTCAGCCTCTGTCTCTTTTTTATTGATTCTTGACATATACAAACGTATGCAATATATATTTATTTATTTAGTTTCCTCATGAAAAGGAAAACCATCCAGCCATAATTTATAATGTCTTCCTTGTAGATGCTCTGTGTGAAAAAACCTCCAAACAGTCCAATTTCCAATTGAATGGCATCTAATTATGAGTAAAAAAAAAAAAAAGAAGAAAATTCAATCAGCTAAGTGTGATTAATACTTTCATGTTGTTCCATATTTCATCCATTTTCCCCATTGAAATGACAAGTAATTTCAAAAGTCTGAGGTTTGAATCACTAAGTTCCTGCTGTGCTTATTTATTAATGGTTTGATATTCTCATTTCCCTTTGCTGTAAATGGTGTTTTATTTTTCATCCCTTACATATTCCTTCCGCTGAAGACAGGGGAGTTTGTTTTTCAGTGTCCCAGTAGATAATTCACAATCATGACAGCAACATTTATCAAGTTGTGTCTATAGAGACAGATGCTGACATCCTGTCCCAATACTTTGTTTCATTGCCAACATGTACAAAGCTGCAGAACATCCCTTCTATCCTACATTCATTTGGGGGATATTCTCTTCCCCCATGCAAATACCCACTTGTAAGTGTCTCTGGCTCTGTTTCAGTCTCTTCATCGTTCTATCAACAGTCATATCCCTCCTCAAAGACGAACCTCAGTGGGATTATGGTGCATTAGCCTGGCATCTACAGTATTAGCCCACTGGTGGATGTTCTACATCGTGGAAAGGAGGATGACGGACAAACGGTCAACCACAGCACAATGACTATGTTTACCGAGCTGATTATAACATGGCCACTCTTGTATAAGTGATTCACACATTTTCATAGGCATTGTCATATTTGCATTGTCATATATTGGCGACCATATTTGTTCCAGCACAGTCTGACAGCCTAATCCATGAACAAAAAAACAGAGAATTCGAAATCCGAGTGCATGGCGACAACAACACATGCCTCAATGCACCAATCTCAGCACAGACCACTGCTAATTGGTCTTGCAGACTCTTCATCTGTTGTGCTGTTTGCCTTTAAGGGCTACATGTCAGACGGATAATTATGTTACAACAAGTGAGATGTTTTGTGAAAAGAGTGCGACCAACCTGATAACCACGTCTGCACCTGGATGGATCACAGCAATACAGCCTACCATCAACACTCAGCCCACTAACAAGACCTTAATGTGTGACCCACACACCTCTCCCTCTCCAATGACAACCCACACTCACTCTCTCTTCATTCTCTCTGTATTAAATTCTATTATGATACACACACAGACAGAGGCGGTGGTAGTATAAATGGACCAGGTTGTGGTTGTTAACCAGATGACAGCAACTGCAGGCTCACAGTCATGAAGGTACGACAAGAGACTGATGACACCCTGCATACTAATGACACTTGCATTATTCATCTGGAGCCCTGAAACATCTCACCATCCACAACTAGCAGCCTGTTTCATGGGAGCCATGGATGAGGACGTATCTATAGGAGTGACAGCTGGAACAAGCCAGTGGTCAAATGGACAATTAAAGTCACAAGGTAATGGCATTTTGATGCTGTCTTGCTTCCATAATACGACATATTTCCGGTTGAAACAGGATTTTGGGGTGGAACATAATGCGGGGAGGGATTGTTCAAAAATGGCTGGGCTGGACCATGGCTAACATCCGGACCACAACCATGGTGTGAAAAGGAAACAGGATTCTGAACACCCAAAAAGGCACTGCCGTCCCATGTTGCTACTTTGGTTTAATATGATGGGAGAGGCAGAGGGTGGCATTGTTCATAAGTCTGTGATGGTATTATAGGTGGGAATTTTTCTGTACACCTACTGGTACGCCATGAAGCAACCACTAAAATATGTTGTATTACAGGAAGTAAAAGTAATGATTTAGAAGAAAACCAAAAAAAAGTAATTTGTTTGGTATCTCTTGTTAAATATGATAGGATCTGCAGAAATAGCTAACAAGGTGAAAAATGTATGTTTCATTTCATTGTGACTTCAAGAGCAGGTAGAGAGGGAAAGGCCATATCCTCTGTGACATAAGCCGCTTGCTCATATGATGCACTTGAGTGCTGGGGAAGCTTGCTTTGATAAATACTGTTTATCTGTTCCATCTCTAACCTCACACTAAAAAGAGGCCATGGTAAATACATGTAAATCATGTTTCTGGGAGATTTTGGTTTGATGTAACACATTTTGCTAGCTCAAAAAGAAATTAGCATTTCAGCACTGTGTCTGATGAGTAGTAGTCAAGTGATTTTTGTTTTCAGTGAATTTGATTTGATGAGAGTCCATCTTTTAAAGGTCTCCATTTAGCTGAATATTATGAGTGTGGCATGGTTTACCATTACCATTAATGTTAAAATGGCTGCGATGCTTCATGTGTAGATAAAGCCTAATTTGGTTTTGAATATTAAAAATGCTAATCTAAATGTTCTGAGACGGTGTGAAGAATGTGGCGGTGTGACAAACAAAATAAAAAGACATTTGTGAACAGCATGGTCGCTGACCCTCAGTGTAGACGAATGCAGCGTTTTCCAGGAAGGCAATGAAAATAAATGACTCTTGCTTCCACCACTAAATGTAAAAACACAGAGGGTGCATTTTCAATGTACTTTCACCTCTCTCATTTTACAATGGTAGTCAGTTGGACAGACATTTACTGAATGCAACCTCTGAAGTTTCACATATAGTGATGGAAGTTTCATTTTTTTATTAATATTTCTTTGAAACTCTTGGAACACTAACACAGGTATTGAACTGCATACCAGCACTCTGAAGCTGAGCACACCCTACAATCCCATTATAAGATATAATAACCTGGCATAAGAAATCTGATGTAATGATACACACAACAATAGTGACATGTGTAATTCATTTCAGCAGGGTAAAAGCTTTGTTAAGCCTGATAAAAGTCCCTATCGCTATAATTGGATTAGAAGTACAGTTAGTTGTATTGCATATATTCACCTTGGTGGGTTGCTCAAAAATGATTAAAAAGTGGTATATAATATTCTTAAAAGATTATTAGGTTAGAGATATCATTTTGACATATTATGTAAATAATGTAGTATATAGTACAACTACTATATACAAGTACTATATTATAGTATATATAACAATTTTAAATATAAATTTGAGAAATAGTTCTCTTCTCTGAGTATTCATATGGTTCTATGTTGGGACCTCCCTGATTGCATTGATGGGAAGCTATGGAAGTCATTAAAGAAGAAAAAAGCTCATGAAACATCCACTAATAGCCAATGGCATGGCCCATCGATTTGATAGGGAAAACTTCCTGGAGGATCCAGAGGAACAAATACAGTGAGGTTTACATTGCCAACATAACATTAAATCACTGAACTGGTAGAATCAAACTACAATTTTAACAAGCTTATAATAAAATAATGTTTTTCCTCCCTATAGAGGGAAATGCATTAGGCTTTTTACCCTTAGCTTTTACTCTGGTGAAATTTAAGGCTACTTAATATCACTATTTTTTCTGTATTAGTTACATCTAGTTTTATACATAGATTTATGTATGTGGTTGTAGTGGGTATGGGAGACAATCTGCTATTCTACTATCCTATTACTTTGTTGACGTTTGATGCTGTCTATCGCATTAGTTAACTTACCGTTAATTGGGCCGCAAGAAAATTACATTGACTCGCTGTTATTAGCCACAGAACGTGAAAACCTCAGTCTGCGACAATTTTTTGGTTTTATGCTCTACTAGTTAAGATGTAACTTAAATCTCCATGGTGCAACTAAACAAAGACACAGCTTTAGTGTCAAAATAGCTACTTCATCTTCTAATTCCCCATTTAAGTGCCAACAAGCTGCAGGCGTGTGGGTGGCCTGGCATGGAGGCCATTACTGTAAAGTGCCCCAGGTAGGTACTGGGTGGAGAACAGAGGAGCCCTCCAGCACCAAGCCCCTAAACCCTTTACAGAGGGATGAAACCAGTTCTTTCATCAGCACAGTCAAACTACTCAAGTAACTTTAACAAGCAGTAGAAATACTGATCTATAAGATAAACTTCTAAAAGTCACTGACGTATAATGATACATTAGAGCGTAGTATTAAAAACTGCATGTGGTTTAATACATATACATACATACAACACTTTATGAGCAACACTTTGAGTGCTTCCCATGACTACTAAGCATAGAGTTTGAATTAAATTGATTGCTTGCTACTGTGACTGTGTGCTGTGATATCAAGTGTTTTGAAGAGATTTGTTTTTTGTTTCTAAACTGTTTCAGAACAGATGCTAATTTGGCAAAGGAACATATGAGGGCTCTGCCTACAGGCATTTATAATCTGTTCACACATGCAGGCGTTCTTTCCTGCCATGGTGATCCACTTGGCTGCCTTCTCATTGATTGGATTTGTAAAATGCTAATCTTCAACAGCAAGACAACTGAAGACAACTGACAAATAATTGACAACTCCCCTCCAACCCACCATATCAGTGTTTTCCAACCCTTTTTTAATTTAATTTCCATATATTTTATTCTTTCACAAAAACATTACTACATTTCCTTCACTGTCTCCCGCTGTCTCCACCAAAGGAGCTCCATGTGTGAATCCTTTTCTTTTGATTTCTTTAAAAAAAAATCAAGCCCAAAAAGCTTGTGCATGTAATGGTAAAACACACAAGCCAAATTGGCAATGCTGATTAAAGTATGACTGTTTTTGTATGAATAAATATTTATTGATAACATTTAACATATTTTACTTACAGATACTAAGTCTAGAAATTAATTGTCACTGCACATTTTGTGATCAATTGACAGAACCGCACATTCTATTCCAAAAACAGGAACAGAAACAAACAATTCGATTTCCTACCAAACCATGACCTCATGCACCAATTCACCACCAAATTAAAAAAGTATGGCAGTTCAACTGGTTGTACAGTAAGTACATTGTGCAATACAGACACACCCCATTAAAACAAGTAGCAAGACTATGTAAAAGAAAAACAACAAAAAAAAACAGTAACTACAAACCCAGGCATAGGACCCACGTGTGCCTGTTCTTTTCTCATGGAACATAATCGAAAAGAAAACATCCATTTTATGGTCACTCAACATGCAACTGAACCAACCCAGCCCTCCATGCAAAGCTCTCAGAGAGCTACAGACAGTTGGTGTCTCTCTTATCCATAGTTTGTGGCGTTCTTCTCTGAGGACCATACGTTTGCACTCAGCAGCACCATTGTCCGAAGGTTTGGTCAGGGCTTCAGATTTAGTGCTCCTATGGGAACTGTTGGTCAAGGCTACGGAGAGGGGGGCGTCTTCAGGGAGTTGCAGGAGCCTCCCTGGCTACTACCTGTGGTCCCCTGGTACTGCAAAGGAGAGTCAAGCAGAGAGAATGTAAAACAGTTGTTCCGATATACCAACTCACACATAGTTAACAGATATACAGTTATACCAAATACAACTGAAGCAACATTTTCAAACTCCGAACACTTCCGTCTTGAGTTGTGGACTGGTTAACATAAGAAGACGTCTCCCATTTCCTCTTGATCTTTGTAAGGTCAGTTTAGTTTGTGAATGAAATGGTTTCATTGTTTTGTTTGCCAAGTGCAAGCAAAGGGATGAAAGCTTTTATAGACAAAGTGCCTTGTTTGGCAAAGAAACATGTAAACAGACTTCTCTGCATATTAGGATTATTTTAGAGGTTTTTTTTGGATGAGCATGAGGATGGCACCGGTTTCTGAAGACAAAACAACCTTGACTGAAATGGCTAGGGAGGAAGTAAATAATAAATGTGGTTTCTTGTGCCTCAAATGCAGATTTCAAAGTAGAACTACATACTCTAATTGCCCTGAAGGAAACCAAAATAACAAGCTTAATTTCTCTCTCTCTCTCTCTCTCTCTCTCTCTCTCTCTCTCTCTCTCTCTCTCTCTCTCTCTCTCTGGCGCAGACCTTTGAAGTACACAAATACACACAATAAAGCCATTATTAGAGGCTGAGTGCACAGGTCATAGACACTATCCTTCAACTCCTCAGCCTGCCTCTCGTCCCTGCTGTCAGAATGTCTGTTCTTTATTCCCTCTACCTCACCCACCATTCACAATCTATCTAAGGTTCTTCCACTGCACTGGTGGATATTTGGATAGTATCATTTGGGTTATTTACCTAAAACATAAAACTGTGTATTGGTGCCCAGAGATAGGCCTGGGACTGAATCCCATCACAGCCTTATTGAATTGTTGGCTTCCTTGGCATAGGATATATGAAATTATTATTTAATTTCCTTTTATAATATAATCAGACAGATATTAGTGATCTCAGATTGGGAAGGTGTCCCAACTGAAATTTCCCAATACAAAATAAGCTTTATATATCGATCACATATAGCAATTATGTGAGCAAACGTAAAACTATGTTTATTATACAGAAATCGTAAACTATGAAATAAAACTATGAAATAAACTATGAAATGAAATAATTAATTTACTTTGTATTTTTGCTATTTTTGTATACGCACAAATTGGTAGCTAGCTATGGTAGCTACAAGCTACCATAAGTAATAAGTAACCCGGCTATCAGGAAAGGGCTTAAGTATTTTGGAAAGCATTTTATTTCGAGAAATTTCAGTCAGGAATCCTTGCCCAGCTACTGCTAAAGTTTGAAAAATAAACTTGTAAAACTTTCTACTGAGGTAGCTAACAGCTAACAGAGAGCTTGTTACCCAGCACAGAATCTGTGGCTGCATGCATGACAGCATTGTTTGCCCCAGTCTGTGTTGTTTCGTCTTGTACCTTTCATTAAAGACCTGAAATCATGTTCTACCTTCACAAATAAGCAAAACATCTTCAGACTGCCGATGGAGTTTAGTGTGATGTTCTCTCCAAACAAGACTGCACATATTAGGGCTATGCTTGCCCTGTCATTTGCTAACGTTAACGTTACATAACATACGCCCCATTAAACGCAATATGAGATAGGTCTGCTGTTTTGATAATTAGATTTAGTTTGCTTTGAATGAGTAGAGCAGTGTGTGATAGTGTGAAAGAGAGAGGAGAAAGGCAACTAAAATACTGCCTTGCTGGCTGGTGAGAGCAATGCAATTATTTACAATTTCTCACTTCTCTCCCTATGCTGAACATGCATGTTATTTTCATCAGTCTAAAACGGTTAAATAGACAAGATGGGCAAAAAGCGAGGGGCCTGGTCTGTGTGTGTGGACATACTAGTAAGGCAGAGACTGAGACAGAAGGCAGAAGAGAGAGACCTCTGATTGGATAACCATTAGCTTGTACTTTCTATTTTGCATGGAATTTAAAAGGTGGCATTTAAAATATTTCGTGATTTTCATGTCTTTTTTTGTTTTGTTTCTCAAAAAATGATTTATCTTATAACAAATTGAATAAACTGAATAAAAATCAGATTAGAAAGATTTGATTCTGTTCTATTCTTAATCAGGTAACAGCTTATTTCTGCCTGAGGTTTAGATACCTAGACATTGTTTCAAGCTATAAAACCGTTTGGTCTTTCGACAGTTTTCATCCAAAATGTATTTCCACTGAGCTAAAATTCTCAAGCTAAATTGTTCATGTCTTGTGCACACAAACGCCACACACAATACACTTCAGTCTTCACCTCAACGAGAGGATGCCAGTGGGCGACAGGTTTTCGAGGATATGTGAGCATTTCACTCCAGTGGTCTCGACCAAGGCTTTCTGCATCGTTGCCGACCCGACACACACCGATGACCTCATTATGGCCTACACTGTGGGCGCAGTAGAGAGACAGAAAAATCGATGAAAACCCAGCCTTCAATCTGGAGATAATTTACTTACAGTATGAAGAACTATTTCCTGGGTATAAAAAGACAAACAGAAATTAAAGTAAAAATGAAATACAAGTAGCTATGTGTGTGACAGAGAGTCAATATTTTCTATTATTCTCTGCAGAAAATATGAATTAAGAATGAGGTATATTGTATGAATTAGTTATAGGGAGCTCTGTGAGCTCTCTCACCGGTCATAGTCCATCACTGCAATCAACAAGCTGATCTGGTCAATATTTTCTGGAGGAACATCAAAGACAATGGCTTCATTATAGACTGGATTCAGAGTGTTCCTCTTAGTCGACGTCTTCCTCTTCTTCAATCTGCGGCCATCACACATTAGTGAAACCTTCACGTACGGATCTATGAGGACAAAGAGACGAGCGACGGGGGTAATTCATTTCTATATACAGCATACCATTCAGCATACACTTGTGGTGTCCCAGCAGTTATACACAGTATCAGTTTTTAATTACCAGATGCCCCGGTGATATCCATAGCCTTGAGATTGCGGGCCTTTATCATGGTTATGGTCAATCTGCCTGCAGTCGGCAGGTAACAGAGGGAGAACATCAAATCCCCAAGGTCCACATTATCCTGAGATAAAATACAAAACACATTTACCAGTGTTTATTCACTTTTTATACATTATCTTGATGATATATTACTAGTTTTTGTCACACTTATTTTCTCAAAAAGCAGCTATGTCTCATTCCATAGAAATCTAGTAAATAATAAATTACGTATTTACAATAATTACATTTTGCCAGTACTGCTGCTTTACATACAGCAGCTGAAAAATGTAGGATAATGGCTTGTCCATCCGCTGATATTTGGTAACATAATTAACTGTATATCAGTGCAGTGCTGTCAGTCTAGACTCCTCTGACACACCTCTCCATCCAGGAAAACTCCCTTCTGTCACATTGTTCTAATAAAAGCCTCCCACACTTCACCAGAGATGGAGACTTCTGTTATGCTGTAGAAAAGCAAATGCTCAATTATCACTTGCTCTGAAAATAACTCTACTAAGGAGGTGAGAACCTGCAATGCACACTGAAATATTTAGTTTAAGGATTTTAATGGGCTTGCAGCAATGCTCATGTTTTTTAGAAATACATATAATACATATAATGATATGTCGTCAAGAGTGGCACTGTCATTAACTGCTATTAACTTTCAATTTGAAAATTCACCAAGTACAGTCCAAACAGGATGCCTGAACATGAAACCGGAGAACCAAGAATCTGATCTTAGATGTCACGCTAGCATACAGCCTAGAGCTGCTTGAGTTTGAGTGACCATTTACATTGTAATGTGCTTCATCTTCTTCTTCATTTTATTCCTGAATTTCGGTGTTCCCTTTAATTCAGAACATTCAAAGCACTCTGGGTAATCTGTTGAAGAACAGGACCAGTTTAGCATTCAAATATATATTTAACTTTCATTCACTTTGCAATTACTTCCTATCTGTGGTGCTTTGCAAAACCACACTTGGTAATTCACCCTGACACTGAATTGATGAACTGATGTTAGTTAGCCAAAATACTTGGTGGGCATTTCCTAATGAAATAAATGTGCCTATAAACACAAAACAGATTTACTATTGTAGCTCAATATTTTTTTTCTTCCATACATACAATAGAATAGAATAGTGTCACTGGCAGATGAAGTGAGCTGAAAGTCTTCAAAGGCGTTATTCAAGGGTTGATAGTTACGTTGTAGTCCCAGGACTGAGCAATGTTATTTTCAGTGAGTTTTGTTTTAATTGGTTTGACTTGGGCATTTTCGGCATTTCAAACTTATGTTGCTAACACAAAAACAGATTTGCTGGACATTATCAAAAATCTTGCACACCATCTAACCAATCAGGATCAAGTATTCGGCCAGGCAATTTATAAAGCATTTTATTTTACATGCAAGCCAGAAGGTTTCTTTGTGTAAACTGACAATTTTCATCTTCTGTCCATCATAACCATAAGTCCCTCTACCTTTATTACAATGGAATCAGAACAGTCTTTTTTTTTTTTAAAGTAGTATCAGATTACAACATCCCAGAAGGACACTACTGGTTGCATGCTTTTAGAGCATAGTCCGTAGTCTTCCTACCAACACATTCAGGATACAAGTGGGAAGAGAAACAGTGTCTCTCAAAGGCCCCTCTGCAGCAGGGAATTGCATTTTAATCCAAGTGGGACAGAGGAGGAGGATCAGCGGGTATAATGTCACTGCTCTACACTGCAAGGCTCAGATTGTCATGTTATATCCCACTCCCAAATCTCATAGTTTATAAAAGATTCGTAAAAGATTCAACAGTCAAAATCACCGATCAAAGAGAGGCACTACACTTATCCAGCTAAAACCTGTGTGCATGATACCAAAAACAAATCACATTTTACTGTTAAACATGACATGATTTTTTTTATTCTTGTCATTGCATTTTTAGCCCATAGATCCAAATCCTAAAAATTCCACACCATCTTCCATCAATTTATAATCTATTTTAATTGCAAGCCAAATTTGACAATAAAAGAGCATATGGTCAATCCCACAGGCAATTAAAACACAATGATATTTCTGCAGTCCCTATCAATCAAGTCAAGGACTCCGTGCAGTGATTATGACAAATGGGCTATGCTGCATTAGTTAAGTAAATGTGGCTACAGTGTTATATCTCTCTACGTGTTTCCAAATGTGATTTATTTGTGGATGAGTGCATGTGTGTCCCTGTGCGTGTGCATGTTTGTGTGTGCAAATGTGTGAAAGGGAGCATCTGTGTGTGTGTGTGTGTGTGTGTGCACGCAACCAGTGAGGCGGGTAGTGTGAAACTGAGAATCTGAGTAGTGTGAGAACGGCACACTGGAGACAGATCTCTGGTCTGTTTTATCACCACCTGTCATATCAATCTGGTTGGACAACAATGGATGATCAATAAAGGACAGAAGTGCCAACATTGCCCCTCAGCAAAACCAGATAGTGAGAGTTTACACAAAAAATCGGAATATCTTTGTCAATATCAATAGATCATTCAGAGGTCTGACACACTGACACAACAGCTATGTTAACCCTCTCCTACTCACTCGCTAGCGCTCCCCTCCTGTTATCTGCTTTTGGGGGAAAATGTGATTTTGTGACAACATGGGGATTGTCTGCTCCTTCATCAATCATAATAAAACTCATGACACACGTCTCATTTGTAAACCACTTCATTCCCATCACGTTTGGATAAAAGCATAACTTGTCAAACCAGAACAGACTGAGCTAGGAAAACATTTCACAGAACCCGCGACCTGTTTTCATGATGTTTTTTGGTATGTCATTATTCTTGGTACATTTTTACTTTATTATTCTGAAAACTGTGTTTGCTGTTGTCTGCATAACACTCACAATATCAGCAATGTTGCCTTTGTTGTCTACATGTATTGCCAAGATATCAGTTCAAGCTTCTATTATCAATGTGATTTCAAAGTAACTGTAATGGTGCATCCATGTCTTTTTTTTCACCATTCTCACGCTGCACAAATAGAGCAGGTGGCTGAAGCAGGTGCTTATGTGTGTGTGTGTGTGTGTGTGTGTGTGTGTGTAATGGAGAGAGAGAGAGAAACAGACAGAAAAATAGACAGACAGAAAGAGAGACAGACACAGAAAATGAACAAAGAAGAGAAACCGAGAAAGATTCTGCCCGTCAGTATTTCATAGAGTAGGAAGACGTGAATGGTCTTCAGAGCATTACAGGTTACACTTCTTGCATTAAACCTTTGGCAGTGTTTCTCAAATTTGATTGCTTTCCTCCACAAGCAAGTCACAGGGTGTCAAGAGAAAAGTAGATATGTGCTATTGGCTGGAATCAGTAAAGAATAGAGATAATAGAGTGCAATAATGAAGTCACTAGCCAAAAAAACTGCTTGTTGTCCTGATACTATTGATAATGTCCAATCAAAAATAAAAAAGGCCAAGACCATCGAATAATAAAAACAACAAAAAAAAGATATTCCCTGAAAATCTTCCCAGAAGGACAAACAGAGCTGGTGCATCTCTTCTTCTCTGTGGTAAAGGTAGTATTAGTAGGTAGTATTTCTACAATTATCATGCAAGCCATACAGCCTTACAAGTTTACTGACGACACGGTGGTGGTAGACCTGATCACTAGCAATGATGAGAAGGCCTACTTGGATGAGGTGGAGGACCTGTCACTGTGGTGCCAGGCAAATAGACTCGCCCTGAACGTCTGCAAGACTAAAGAGCTGGAGAAGAAGACCTACACCCCCCTCAGTATCAACGGGGCCCCAGTGGACAGGGTGAGCAGCCTCAAGCATCTTGGTGAGCGCATCACTGAGGACCTGACATGGACATCACACACCGACATCGTGGTCAAGAAGGCGAGACAACGCCTTTACCACCTCAGACAGCTGAGGAAGTTCAAACTCTCCCCACAGATCCAGAAAACCTTTTACTCTGGGACCATAGAGACCTAGAGATCCTGCTATTGCATCCTGTCGGGGAGCATTACTGCCTGGTATGGCAACTGCTCCTCTCAGGTATGGTATGGTATGGTCAGCTGAGCGGACCACCACCGGGACAACCCTCCCCACCCTGCAGGACATTTACACCAGGCGGTGCAGGACCAGGGCCAACAGGGTCATTAAAGACACTACCCATCCCAACAATGGACAGTTCAGACTGCTGAGGTCAGGCATGCGCCTCTGCAGTCACATGGCCAAGACAGAGAGGCTCAGCAGGAGCTTCTATCCTCAGGCCATTAGGACATTAAACTCACACACACCCGATCAATAAATAACTCTTGGACGTTTGCATAACTTGCATTTTTTTACACTCTGTTTTTTTACACTGCACATTCTTTTTGCACATGTACATACATACCTGACTTTCTATTGCTCATCTTTACATTGCCATATTGTCTAAATATTTATTTTATTGTTAAATTTATTTTTATTTCTTGAATTTTTGGTATATCTCCTAGTGTATGTGACAAATAAACCTTTGAACCTTGAACCTACAGTATGCTCAACAACATGCAACAGCGCTGACAATGCGATAACAGTGACCATGGCCAAACTGATGTAGTCCACAGTAGCCTAAGCCTTTACATCTGCTTACTTTACATCTGTCTTGCTTTCACAGCCTTTCTATCGTGCTTACTTAATGCAACCCCAGATAGAGATGTGGAAAAAAACAATGTCAGGGAAAACCAACACTGCTGTTAATGAATATATATGAATATGCTAATAATGAATGTAACTCTTCAGAAAAGGTAATGATTTTGTTTTCATGCTGTGGTTGCCTTGAAATTGAGGTTATCATATTTTTGTGGGTGTGTGCGTGCGTTAACCTATTAATTGAGAACTCCTGTAGCACATGATTATATTTACTTTTTTTCATGTTATATACAATAAATGGCAAAATAAACATAATAAAGTGTATTAGTGCCACAAACCCTCTTGATATTGTTTATACATTCTGCTAAGAATGAGGAATGCAATGGTGTAGTTCATGTTGAGCTATACTTTAAGCCAAGGGTCCAGAAACCTTCATATCAAGCACACTCAAATAGATGCATCAGACCATGGACCCCCTTTTGATGAGATTTTGTCCAAAGAACCCCATCTGGCAACATTTTTATAGTTATTTATGATTTACTATAGAGCTGCAGAACTGTTTTATTATAGGTGGGAGGATAACAGTGGGTAAATGGAAACCTATGATCAAAATCCTTATACACTCCACCATTGTGCTCAGTAATGAAATTGAGCAATTCCTTCTTTGGCTTGGAATGTCCTGTGTGTAAAAGGAAATACTGTGTTCACACTGGTTCCCTGTTGTTGCCCAAGAGTAGTCCAGCGCATGTGTGCAGAAGGCAAGCAGGGAAGAGGGGTATTTCACTTTGTTTTTATTTCAGCCCAGGGCGTGGACATACAGTGACATGATGTTAATCTGATCAATAAAAAAAAATCTGCCTATCAATTTTCCTGTTAACGTCTTTGCTAATTGTTTGAATGTTGTACATGTATCTGCTTATGGTGCTTTGCAAATGTTCTTCTGTATCTGATTGTCTGCTGCTCTCCTTCTCTATCTCGTGTGCTTTGCTTGATTCGCTTGGCAATTCATATATTGTAGTTGATATCCTGTTTCATGTCCATGCTTCTGCATGTATTGGCTTTTGATTTATGAGAGGGAGAGAGACATAGAGAGAGGACAAGAGAGGGAACAAGAGGTACATGGCAGCTGGAAAAGGTGTGGGGAGATACGTAAGTACAAAGAATGGAAAATGTGGAAGTCATGTCAGTGAGCATTAAACACACACACACATACACACACACACACACACACACGCACACATTAATAAAGGGGTGCCAAATCTATAGTACATATGACAAGCATTGAGAAACATCATTAAGTTTTTTAACCTAAATGAGTCAACTGACAAGGGTATGTACATACACAAAATGATTGTTTTAAAAATAGGGTGAGTGGCTGATCACAAAATATGTTTTTCAAAAAAAATGTATTTGATTCATTTGATAATGTCGTTTTTACACTAATTCACCTCTGTAGATGCATAGGCCTATTTATACTCTTGAAAGCAAGACTGCCATATGGCAGGTATATCTAGAATAGCTGTCTCTGGCCTGGAGCCCAGAAGGGCACAAGAAGGTCCACAGGCAAAGATGATACGACAGTTATTGGGGAAGTTTTACTTTTCTAGGCTGGACCTTTAATGAGGTCCAGCAAAAATCTACGATGAGATTCTGCAAAGATTAAATCAAATCTTCATATTCAATCTTCATATTTCAATGTGAATAGCATTGTGAATATCACATGTATTAAACTGGACTGGGACTGTATTTTCATACCCCTACTGTGTACGCTCAGATCTCTTGCCAGCTTGAAAGCATGAATATGAATAGTTGGATATAGTTCACTGATTACATAAGGAGAGGCCCAAAGAGGAATAACAAGTCAGCAGGTTTTAAGATATCCACATTACATTGACTACTATAGCCATATTTAATCCTGAAATGACAGGTGATCAGTGAGGCACACAAATTCAGGTCACTGAGTTCAATGCTCAATGCAGACAAATAACAATCACTTGCATGTTCTGTGAGGAACAGGGCTGTGGCTTAAAATATGGACACCAACAAAGAGGTAACAATGCCTCACTCATTACTGAGTCAAGATCATCCATTCACATAGAGACACATGCAAATACACAGATAAACACAGAGACACACACACATACAACTATTCACACCACTCCTATTTAGGGATAAGGATGCATAGGGATGATTTGAATGTGAGTTTTCTAAATCATGCTATATAGTTGTCATCATACACCGATCAGCCACAACATTAAAACCACTGACAGGTGAAGTGAATAACATTGATTATCTGTCAAGGGGTGGGATATATTGGGAAGCAAGTGAACAGTCAGTTCTTGAAGTTGATATGTTGGAATCAGGAAAAATGGGCAAGCGTAAGGATCTGAGCGACGTTGACAAGGGACAGATTGTGATGGCTAGACGACTGGGTCAGAGCATCTCCAAAACGGCAGGTCTTGTGGAGTGTTCCCGGTATGCAATGGTTAGTACCTACCAAAAGTGGTCCAAGGAAAGACAACCGGTGAACCGGGCTCCCAAGGCTCATTGATGCGGGTGGGGAGTGAAGGCTAGCCCATCTGGTCCGATCCCACAGAAGGACCATGGAGTGAACACAGAAGGAAACCTTGGGTCCTGGCATTCATGTGGATGTTACTTTGACACATACCACCTACCTAAACGTTGTTGCAGACCAAGTACACCCCTTCATGGCAACGGTATTCCCTGATGGCAGTGGCCTCTTTCAGCAGGATAATGCACCCCGCCACACTGCAAAAATTGTTCAGGAATGGTTTGAGGAACATGACAAAGAGTTCAAGGTGTTCACTTGGCCTCCAAATTCCCCAGATCTCACTCCGATCAAGCATCTGTGGGATGTGCTGGAAAAACAAGTCCGATCCATGGAGGCCCCACCTCACAACTTACAGGACTTAAAGGATCTGCTGCTAACGTCTTGGTGCCAGATACCACAGGACACCTTCAGAGGTCTTGTGGAGTCCATGCCTCGACGGGTCAGAGCTGTTTTGGCGGCACAAGGGGGACCTACACAATATTAGGCAGGTGGTTTTAATGTTATGGCTGATCGGTGTATATCAGCATTGTGGAAGTGTTATCTTCAGCAGCTATGCCTCATTGATTCAGCATCAATGGCCTCCCTGGGATAAAATAAACTGTCTGCTGTAATCAATGAGAGGAGAGAAGTCTGATAAATTCCACTTCAGCATGCCATGAAAATAGACCGGGATCAATGACGCATTACAGCTAGTTTGGCTCACACACTGAGAGGGCTGTTGGTCATCAATGCAATCACTGGAAGCTTATTCAAAAATATTTGCACGTATTGTCTTTGACAAGATAGATTTATCAGATGTCCCTCAGCTGCACATGGTATCAGGCTATAAAGGCAACTATTATAAAACGTTCTGGCAGAGATAAAGAGAGAGAGATAAAGAGAAAGAGGCTTGATAAGACACCAACAAGGGTAACTGGAAGGGTAACTACAGTATGACCCTCAAGATTATCCACACTCATTAGACAAGTCAACTTTGAGACACACACTCACATGCAAGCAACTGTCCGTGATTCATGCATGCAACATTGCACACAGCCCTAAATCCTGTTGACCTTAGGCAGTATCGCCATGGATTTGGCTGGATAAGGTTGGATAAGTAGTGGGCGATGTAATAAATGTTTCCTAATGAAGATGTCTCTCTGTCCTTCACCCATGTCAAGATCTGTAACAATACATAGTAATGCTGACCACTATGAAAGGAGATATCACATGATAATCCAAATAGGCTAGTAATATACTGGTTGAAATACAAGGACAAGGAGAATTATTGCTCTCCTCAGAAAATTTTCAGTCTTTATCTGACATGTTTATAAAAATAATGGACTATGCAACACATTTAAAAAATGGTGTTACAAGTGCTGTACTAATAAAGCAACAATACATTAGAAAAATGTTACATACAAAATAAAATAGGCATATACAATGAAAATAAAATAAACAAACAAAAAAAACCAATTGAAAAGTCTGCCTGGGTCTGGGTGGCTCAGTTGGGTGAGGCCAGAGCAACATGTGTGAAAAGATGTAACCATTACAGGTCAGGGCTACAGTCCAGCAAATGTCCTGGGTCTGATGGATTAAATAGTGAGTTCTAGACATTTGCAGCTCTCTTAGCGCCCACATTGTTAAAAGTTTAGAACTAAATGGAAGACAAACCACCTGATTCATTGGCTACTGGTGTACTGACCATATTGTAACAGAAGCATTGAGCTAGAATTAGAAAACTGTACTGTCCTCCTTGAGACGTTGTGATATCAACCAGCCAAACTCAATTCAAAACAACACATCAGTCAGGATATAGCCTTAATGGAGACTCAATGTGCATGAAGTCATGAATTGGGAGTGAAACTGAAGTGAAATTACAATTACTGTGGTGTCCTCTAAACACAGGTAAGTACATGCCTAACCATAATGAACAAGAGCCACCTAATGCTTCTGAAATACAATGTATGAATTCCACAAACGCATCCAAGGCTTTTAGAAGGATTTGCTAATTGCATACAAATTAATTTGGACTGATTGGTATTGCTAGCATAAAGGCAGCATCTAGAACAAGAATAATAATATTCAATTCTCTCAAAATTTCCATCAGTACCCTTGGATGACAACAATATGTCGACTTCTAGTCAATACTGAGGTAACAATCGGATGGCTTTAGATTGAGTGCCTTCCAAAAACATCCTAATGTGGTATTTGTGGGTGCCAGAATGCATGTGTTTTTAAACTGCAAATATTTTATATATTATATTCATTTCAAGATAAATTTTATTTTTTTGGTGAATCATCGGGAAACATGATTGCAATAATAATTTTGAATGGATGCAGCTTTTTGGTTTAGTACAAGTAGGAAAAGAAAACATGTAAATTTTAAATTATTAACTATTAATTATTAACTGTCCGTGTTTTGTTAGTTTTCAAGTATTTTACTGTGTGTAATAAAAAAAAAGTAATTTCATTTCTGTTGAATTTTTGAATGGTTTTATGAATGCTATTTCTGTTTCATTAGTATTTTATTGAGTGCATTATTGAGGGGCATTGATATACACTTTTCATTTGTATATTTTTTAGTTCGTGGTTTTGTGGTTCAGATACAGCAAAAATTCCTAAAATACAATATTAAAAAAAAGCCTGCCTGGAAAATATTTCCAAACCATATAACACCAACCCATCAGTGGCCCAGTTAGACTGTTCCAGCAGAGTTACTTATTAGCGGGTATGTCATGGCATTGATCAGACGCTTTGCTTCAGGCTACAGAACCCTCCATCTCACCAGTGTGAAGAGCTATGCTAAGACAGAACAAAATCATCAAGAGAAATCCTCTTTTTCAAAGTGAGACCTATTCACCCAATACACCAACTAATTCTTTTCTCATTTATCTAGAGCTGTCAGCTCACTGAGTTGGCAAGCATTCATTTCTATTCTCTCTTACCATAAAGGCACACCTAATTGGGTAAATCGTTTTTGTCAGACGCCTTGTGCTGAAATGAAGGACTCTTCTATATGACAAAATAAGATCTGTGGCTCCAAATGAAACTCAATCAATTCAGTCAAAGTAACTAAAACATGTTTCTTATCCAAGCACCATAAGAGACGTTTGATGATTCATCTACTACCTTTAAAATTGTACCTTTTTATATTAATAATTTATTGTTAACTGCTACTCAGCATATTGAAGTAAACATGACGTATTTATGATCATGCAGAAGAAGTGCTGACTCACCGTGGAGACATACTGGATTTCCCGGCAGAGCTTTGTCTCCCGGGGGAAGTCGACAAGATCCAGGAAGTTGTCCACAACCACTTGGCCAATGATGTCATGGCGTGAAAAGCGATCAAAGTCATAGACACTGAAGTGCAGTTTACGTGTGGGCAGCTCAGAGTACGCCACAGGAAACAGGAAGACCTCGTCGAACACAGGGTTCAGTGTCTTGCGGTGCACCTTGGTCTGGTGCTTGGTCATACGATCAGGCAGCAGGTAGATCTTGACATAAGGGTCAGAGGTACCAGAGAAGTCCTTGGCTGGGAGGTTCTCAGCTTTGTGGATCTTGACTATTAGCTGTTCAAGGTCACAATCAAATTTGAGGATGAAGTGGAGGCGTCCGCAGCCCCCGCCTCTTCGACCACCTTCATCCCCCTCTAGCGAGCGCTGTTTATAGAGCTCAGGTTTGAGGCGGCCTAGGCCCAGTCCCATTCCAGTGAGTGAATCCTGCCTCTGGAACTGGGCCATGTTGAAGTCTGGGTTGGAGAGGTTCATATGTCTGCGAATGGACCCTTGTCTGTAAAGATGTGGGACAGAAAAAAACAACAAACACCACCATACAACATTAAGATGCTTAACTAGACAGCAGAGCATTTAAAGAGAGCCAGCAATTTTGTTGTACCTACAAATACCAACAAAATTACCAGTTGGACAGAGGGAAGCCTGTCATGTTAAGTCAATGTCAAGAAGTTTCCCATGACATTGGGTCACACCAAATGAAAAATCTAGTAGTTCCCACAAACAAAACCAAAAAAAACAACTAAGAATGTTATACTTACCCAATTTCAGACATTGAGCGACCAGAGGGTGGGGGCTCGGTGATTTGTCTCTGCATACGAGGGTTAGTGTGAACTCCATTCTCCCGGCTTTTACTCTGGGCATCCAGGGGAATGTCTGGAGATGTGTGACTGATCTTCATAGCTGCCTCTGGTGTGGGCATGACCACAGGTGGTGGCGATACAGGAGTGACCGGGGCCTCCACTGACACCACTGATGCCACAGGAGTGGGCTCTCTGGCAATGGGGCAATGTGAGGACTCACGGCGGTCGTGGGTGGGTGGGTCCACGGCAGTATAAACAGGCTGCCGGGGTGGGGACTGGGAAGGCAGGGGGTGTATGGTGGGGTTGAGGTGGCCGTGGACCTCCTTGGTGCTGGGAGAGAGCCCACGTTCCCTCCATGGTATCCAGCACAGCTTCCAGGAGACAAAGAGGGAGACCCCAAACAGGGCCAAGCCACAGGCAGTCACCACCAGTGACAGAAGGCTCACCGATACATCTGAGAAAGTTGAGAGCACACAGGACAGGACATAAAGAGCAGACAGTGATATTGTTGATAGGTATTGATAGGCTCTGGTGCAGTGCTTTTAGTCTTTGACCATCACCACCTTTAGCAACAGCATCACTGACATCAGAAGAAAGACATGTTCACATTGTCATGTATTAAGTGGCCTAAAGTCTCTGCAAGGATGATTCTGTGTGCATTTATGTCATCATAGGCTGACATTAGAATGACAGTCATGGGTGAGTAATGTGTTAGGAAGGTAGGTATATTTGTCTGTAGCTGCTCCTGGTCTGGACTCTGTCGACACTTTCAGGGAATATCCTGAAATGGATTGGATCGACAATTTGGAAATCTTATTTTTTTCTCTTGGTGGCATTTTTCTCAAAAATAACCTTTAAGCTTGATTAGGATGTATTTAATTAGATTTTATGGAGTCTCATCTCTTCCCCGGGACTCTAGGGTGGGCCATGCTGTAATTTTCCATCCAACAAATGCTGCAAGAAATGTCTGTACATGACCTAACCCCACTCTACCCCTCACTATAATACAGTCAGTAATATTACTTACTGGTTTCATTGAGGTCAATGTTTACATTTTTAAACAAGACAGGAGCATTTTGGGAGGGGGTATAGGAAAGTAGGGAACAAGGAGAATGTGAAGTGTTTAAAGAGATGTTTTCAGGTTACATTGGAAGATATCAAGTAACTACTATCTATGCCACAATGCTAAGCTATAATGTGTTTTAAAGGCCCTCATTTGAGTTGTATGCAAACAGAACTAATGTTTTAACTGAAAAATGAATTCAAGAAAGCATAAGCGCAAGGTCTTTACTAAATGAAGATGGAGATGGATGAATGCTGACTTTGATCCAGTGAAGGGATGGAGGAAAATGCAATAGACTCCTTGTGTCACATAAAAAAATGAATAATATGAGTTACACTCCTTAAAACATCAATCAAAATTCAAAAAAGAATGGTCAATCAAAAAATAGAAACAGATAAAAGGTAGCTTAAACGTCACGACATAAAGACGTTAAAACAGGGATCTAAAAGGCATTGGTGTGCTAGAGTTTTTAAAAAGATACCCACTATGGGTTTCCACTAGTACTGTCCAACTAGGACACAGAAAATCTATTTCAAATAGAGACCAGGGAGTGAAAGCGAAAGTCTTGCCAGAGTGAAAAATGAAGCACGAACTTCTTTTCAAAGACCTTGATGGATCATTCCATTGAAGCCCCCTGGCTGAAGTTATGCCTTTCTCACAGCTTATCCTACAAAGCAACGCACTCTAGAGTCTTGCTGTTTCAAGCAAAGCAAGAACCTGCTCAATGTGAAGCTCATGTCTGGATGTCATGGTTTTCAACTGATACAAACAGGATTCCTCCTTCATTTCTGCTAGACAAACCAATGCCTGGCAATCCATACGTTGTGCTTCAGCCTGTGCCATCTGATGAGCTCATACATTTGACATTATATTTTAATTTACATTCAATGTTGATGCATTGTGTATTACAGGGATCAAACCTTTAACTTTGAAGTCTTAAAACGATAACCCCATCTATGGTGAAAATCCTCAAACTAAATAAATGTTGCAGTTACTAACACAAAATGCCTTTCCTCCCTCCATTTTGTTTATAAAAATAACAAAAGAGAGAATTGTTATATTTGAGTATTCATTAGACAAACACTTTGGGGACCTTGGGGACTACATGACAATGGATAGCTTCAACTGAAATCTGAAACCTTGCATGAGCAATAACTTATGATGTTGATTAGACAGTTTTGCCAAAGGCGTTCGATTATTCAAATATAATTGCTTTTGCAATAGACATTGTGGCAAACATTTTGAATATATTCCCTGAAAGAATGTTGCAAAAGAGACACTTAACTGTGACCACATTGCTAAAGCAGTGTTTATACAGAGCATTTGTACCAGGAAATTATAGGTGTATCTAAAAAAAAAACATAAAATACTGTAGGAATCATTTTGGCTTATGGTTATTGTAATAAGACATAGATTGTTCGCTGTGGTACCCACAGTGCAGTGTAAAGATGAAATGATGTGTTGAAGGCAGTAAGAGAGAGCCAGTGGAAAATGATCAGCTTCTATTTATTCCTTCTGTACTGGCACTTTTAGCTGGGTCAACTGTGTAAAGGGAGTTGAAATAGCTTCCAACTCTGTTTCTACTGAGCTTCTTACCATAGCAGTACTCAAGGGTGCTAATTTGGTCTAG